>JAGFPH010003566.1:0-23071 GCA_018207615.1 Philaenus spumarius | reverse complement strand
ACGCCAATCCCCATATTGGGAGTATTTTCAATACACGATGAATTGCGTGCTTCTTACGCCAACCACTATATTGGGAGTATTTTAAATACACAATGCATTGCGTGCTTCCCACGCCAATCCCCATATTGGGAGTATTTTCAATATACAATGCATTGCGTGCTTCGCACGCCAATCCCCGCGTTAGAAGTATTATAAATACAAAATGCATGGCGTGCTTGGTACGCTAACCCCCAAATTGTGAGTATTTTAAATACACAATGCTTTGTGTGCTTCGCACGCCAATTTTTATCCTATGTGCTATGGACGCACATGTGAGTCCGATTTAAAATATTAGTGATTATTAGGTAGAATGGTTAAAAAGTAAAAAAATAAAGTAATTTCTACTCATTTAGGCTATAAGTATAAAAAATAAAAGGTCAGCTCCTAGAATAGGAAATACGAAATATGCTTATCAGCGAACGTGTTAAGAGGGGCATTGTAGGAGAAATTTATTCTACAAGCTATCACACGGTGGTATATTTTCTAGTCTGTAACCATATTGTTATCCTTATTAGTGAATTTCCATAGAAAAGATGTGCTATTGCAGTGACCCTTATGGTGAGACCTAAGGTCGGGAGTAGTAAATGTGCAGCGGTCATGGTGCTCAGAACATGTTTGGGGTGTCATTAAACGTTATGTCAATATGTGTTTTTACTCTAACGGCCGCATTTTACGTCCGATTTTGAGCAAACTTGGACAGCACGTTTGTCTTCCAAGTGACTCGGACGAGTTCGTTATAAAAAAAAAATCCAACAACCAAAAGCACTTTTTGACGGGAAGTATATTTATTTTGGATTTTTGTAAGAGAATAAACCTTTTTGGGGGTTTTATGAAAATTAATAAATATAGGAAATTATTCTGCACATTTTGTTGTTTACACGTCCTTATAGCTCGTCTGATTCCTCCAGAATTGATCAAAATTTTAAAATACCATAAAAGTTCTTGGTTCCCACGAGGGGGATTTAACAGTGGGGCAGCTTCGATTACGAGGCCTATGGCCGGGATGCAAACTCGCTCCAAAATCCTAGGCCGCAAGGTAGTTTTTCCACTGCGGGCAGAACGAAACAGCGCGTGATCCGTGGTTGGATTCTGAGTGCAAACGAATTCAACATAATTTTTTCGTACACGCAGGCAGCTATTCAACGTCTTCCTGAGCAGACAAATTACCCAAATGGTTGGTTGGAACGCTAAAACATATAAGCTTCCCTCAGCCATTCCCTGGTCGAATTGTTATTGTCTTTTACGTGATATTGCTAAATATATAATGCCAATTAATTAAAAGTATTTGCTATATGTTACGTGTGTTGTAAAATATTTTTATCACAGGGTGACATAAAAGTTACATGTTTGCGTGCCCACAATTTTCGAGAAAAAGGCTTCAAACAGAATAGAGGTAAAGCCTCTATTGGTCGCTCATGTTGGCATGTGCTTCGCGTCTGATAACTATTTTTTGGGGGAGGGGTGGGGTCGGAATTAAAGGAAGTGACTGTTGAAACTATTTTATTTATAAAAGTAACTAGTAAATCCCCGTGAAAAATCACAGGCGGATTTGATTTAAACAACACACTTTGTCTAGACCTACCTGACTATGCAGACGGGGATTTTTAAATCGGTAAATGTGTACAATTATAAGGACTATAAAACTGTAGGAATATTTGTTAAGATTTTGTGTTTATGTATATTATTATATGTATTTAAAGAAAGATAAAAATATTATCTTTTTATTGCCTTTTATTTCATATTGATGTATCAAATGCTTTAGAAGTTATTAATATTATACGCTATATTATTGATTGAAGTTGTAAACATAACCCCGAAGTATAATCTACGCTAGGTTTTGTTTACGTATTACAGATGATGGGTGAAATCAGCTGTTATATTATTATTAAGTTAAACGAATAGGTATTTCTTCTTTAAATTTGTATAAACGAATATTTTAATGATAAAAGGTTGTATACAGTTTATAACCTCAAAGCAAATATTATAACGTATAATTATAACATACATTAGTTCTATAAGTCATATTTAAAAAAATCAACTTCACAAGAAATTATAACAATTGAAGTTGTAAACATAACCTCAAACTATAATATACACTGGGTTTACAGATGATGGGTGAAATCAGCTGTTATATTAAATGTTACTCCACGTACGTAAGCTCGTACACTCTCTTTTATAATAGTTGATTCAAGAATTGTTTTTTCATTTAGCAATAATCAAAATTTAAGTACAACAATTTTCAGTTTTGTAAGCCCTTAAATTTAATATCCAAGTCGATATTTCACAGTGTTATTTCCAATCTTTTAGATATAGGCTTTTTAGTTCCCTGAAATTCATTTTTACTTTCTCACTATACTATAGTATAGAGAAAGTATAGTGATCGCAAAAAAAATCAATGTTGAGATTTTTGTGGAAATATCCGTTTTGGGACCCCCTGAGTCCAAAAAAGTGGTTTTTACAAAATGTCTGTCTGTATGTCTGTATGTCTGTATGTATGTATGTATGTCTGTATGTAGACAAAGCTAGAGAGAAAACTATTCGATCGATTTCAACCAAATTTGCACCAGACATGTCCAGTACGCCTGTATAGATGCACGAAAAAGGGTTTTGAACAATTTTGAAAAACAACATCCTTTTTGGCCAAAAAACCCCCAAAAAATCAGTTATTATTTTTTTATAAGAAAACGGCTCTAACGATTTTGATAAAATTTGGCTTATTTGTAGCCTTTAATGTGCCCTACCATATACAAAAACCCGAATATTTCTAAAAATTCTCGTTCAGCTAATAATAATAATAATAACTGATTTTTGAGGGTTTTTTGGCCATAAAGGGGGTTGTTTTTCAACATTTTTCAAAACCTTTTTACGTGCATCTATAAAGACCTATCTGACGTGTTTGGTGCAAATTTGTTCGAAATCTATAGAATAGTTTTCTCTCTAGCTAATAATAATAATATTTATTAGTTAATCGCCTACTTTAATAAAAGTATACAAAGCTAGAGAGAAAACTATTGGTTCGGTTTCAACCAAATTTGCACCAGACATGTCCAGTACGCCTGTATAGATGCACGAAAAAGGGTTTTGAACAATTTTGAAAAAAAACCATTTTTGGCCAAAAAACCCCCAAAAAATTAGTTATTATTTTTTTATTAAAAAACGGCTCTAACGATTTTGATAAAATTTGGCTTATTTGTAGCCTTTAATGTGCCCTACCATATACAGAAACCCGCATCTTTCTAAAAATTCTCGTTTAGCTAATAATAATAATAATAATAATAACTGTTTTTGGGGGTTTTTTAGCCATAAAGCGGGTTGTTTAAAAAAAATTTCAAAACCATTTTACGTGCATCTATGAAGACCTAATTGACGTGTTTGGTGCAAATTTTTTCGAAATCGATTGAATAGTTTTCTCTCTAGATAATAATAATAATAATAATTTTTATTAGTTAATCTCCAACCTTAATAAAAAAACTCTCCTACCCCACCCTACAAGTCACAGTGAATCTGTTTAGTAATTTAAATGTATTTGTGAGAAAGTATGTGCCAGTTCCTGGTACCGTTTATTTTGTAAAGGTTGGAACACGTGTGGAAAAGTGTCAAATTTGTACGTTGAAAAATACGTCTGAGAATAACACCGCACAGTGATGTTGGATGAAAACTATTAGCCTACATTGTGTTTGTTTGGGGCTGCCATCTTAACGAGACAAAGTGATAACTTCTTTAGGCGCTCTGAGAACTTTTTGGGTGAGGTAGAATATACTAAATCGCGATGCGTGTCTCAAAGTGAGACGCATTGAGTTTTCGATTTCGTCGATGATTTCTTTTTATTCTTTGTTTCAAACACGTAGGCCTACTAATATAAACCTGATTTAGTTTAATATAACAGCTGATCGTAAAAGAATAATAAATCGACGAAATAAAATAGTCAGTGGTAAATTCAAAGGTTTAAACTTGATAGCTGTATGGATTTAGTCACGTCACGCCACGTCTGAAATGGACATTGCAGCTCCTAATTTTAGAAGTTCTGTTAAATTTGTGTACTTGGTGATGTAGGCCTACTTCTAAAATGGACATAGTGCTTTCTAAATTTTTAATTGTCTAAATTTACTAATTTGGTTTCTATTCTAATGAACCGTAAAGGCATTAAAGAAACGTGTGAAGCACGCAATTCATTTTGTCTTAAAAATACTCCTAATAAGGGGGTTGGCATGCGAAGCACGCAATGCGTTGTGTATTGAAATACTCCTAATAAGGGGGTTGGCGTGCGAAGCACGCAATGCTTTGTGTTTTGAAGATACTCCCATTTTCGAAATGGCGAGCTAAGCACGCAATGTATTGTGTATTGAGAATACTCCCAATACAGGCGTTGGCGTGCGAAGCACGCAATGCGTTGTATGTCAAGGTACATTAAAATCTAATAGTATAATAACAAAACAATCATAAGAAATAATACTATAGTCTAATATCTTTTACTAATTACAAAATATTAAATTTAAAGTGCCTTCTCACGTTTTACATGCATGGGTATTTTCAAACTATTATAGAACTAATATAAGATAAAGTAATTCGACCACGCAGCTGAACAGGTGTTGCGAGTTGAGCTAATTTAATTAAGTTTACATGTTTTAGGTTTTCAACCGACTATTTGTGAAATTGGTCTACTCACGACGGCGCTGAATAACTGGCTGTGTGTACAAAATATATTAGTAGAATTTGCACCTGAGCCTCCACCTTCGACTCACGCGCTCCTTCGTTCCACTCTAGCGGAAAAACTCGGCGGTCGGCCTCGGATTAGAAGATGCCCCCACGGTAAAATCCCCCACGTGAATTTGAGCCGGGTACTTTTATTGTATGGTACGTTTTGATCGATTTTGGTGGAATCAAGCGAGTCATACGGTAGAAAATGTGCAGAATAATATCATACATTGAATTTGTTTAGATAAAACTATAAAAAAGTAGCTTCCTATTTGCTCTAGGTAGGGCCCTAGGTGCTCGCTAAGGAATGTTTACAAAAAATTCGAAATTTTAATGGGGTTTGGGGGGTAAATTTTTTTAAAAAACCACCGAACGGATTGGAATGAAATTTTGTATGCAGCTTCCTCTAGGGCCATAGGTGCTCGCTAAGAAAGGTTTTAAAAGAATTCGGAATTTTAAGGATGGTTTTTGGTCAAAGTTACTAAAAATCCCTGTAAGAAATACATAGTATGATATATTTATTGATATATATATTTTGTTGATATACATTTAACTTTGATTTGTCTATCCGTGCAAAGTCGGATCTCGTCTGCTAGTATGTACTAGTAGTTTTGTGAACAGTAGACCTCACTCGTTGAAATAACAAATGTGGTTTTGAGCTTAGGTTAAAAATAGTGTGCCAGTAAGGAAGTAAGCACAAGGTTTAGCCAGTGAAACATTATTTACAATTCCCGCGATTCCGTTAGTTCTAGTTCTCGTTTTTATTTCTTTTCTTGAGCTTTAACTGCTAAAGATTTTCTTTTAGAGGCATTGTGTTTTATTTAGGTTAATAATGCGTAAGATAGCTAAAAATATCGCGTTATAGAGGGACAACATACAATTAAATATTTACATACTTAAATAACTCAAACTTAACAATGTATCATAAGTTAACTTAAGATCCATATCATATTTAAATATTAGAAATAATGAAAACAAACGATGTTAAAACGTCTTGTTAGTGATCTCAACCCATGTACCAACACATCACACGGTGTCCTACAGTCATTTTTTGTATGTCCTTTATCGCTGCGAGGTTTCATTTGTTTCATTTGTTTCATCTCATTTTGTAATTCACGTAAAGCTAAGTCAAATACTTTTATGAAATTTACAATGATAATTTACAGGTATACAGTTCAATTCTTTGATTTATCCTCTGCACTTTCTTATAATAATATGTCATTTTTTGGCAAAACAGGCCTAGTTTTGTTAGCAGTCTTGTAGTAGGAACATAAAAACTAATGTTTTCAAAATAAGAAATTTGAAATTGATAAATATTTGTATACAATTCTATTAACAACTAAATTACGAAACTTTTTTACATTTATGAAAAAAATTACAATAATGTTTACTACTTTTTATGTAGGCCTAAAGTTAAACATGTTCCTTTCGTTACTGGACGTGATTGTTTCTTGAGCTAATAACTTTCTTAATTTTACTTCAATAATTTTTTTTTAATGGCATATATGAATTCTTTAAACCTTGTTCTACAAAAAAGCTATGGAACACTTTTGAATTGGTTTAGAATAAACGTATAAAAACATGGTTGAAACATAAAAACTTGGAGGATTTTTAACAAATTCGAAGTTTACGGCCATTTTGTGAGCTTACCGTTAGAGATACGGAAAAAAATCAAGAATACAATTTTGTTTAAAATTTAATTTACTTAGGAAAAATGCTATTAGTTTTTAAATTCGACATACGGTTAAGCCACAAACTGGCTTTGGAAAAATGCTTACACTGAGAGAAATGGTCCGGCCGCCATTTTGATTTAATTTAAGGGGTTAAAAATGAAAAATGGAAAAAAAACCTTATACATACATGGCTCTGCCTAGTAATAAGGAACATTCATGCAAAAAATCATCAAAATCGGTCAAGGCGTTTGGCCGTAATCGTGAGACAGACATACAGACACACAGACGAAATGCCGAACGGTCGAGTTCTGGGGGCCATGATCAGTGTTCATTTACTACTCCCGACCTTAGGTCTTACCATAAGGGTCACTGCAATAGCTAATTTTTCCTATGGAAATTTGCTAATAAAGTAAGCTTTTCTCGAATATTTTAAAGAAAACTATGTTGGTTCAGTACAGAAGTGAAATCTGTTGTGATTATAAATCTTTGGTTATATTGGTTTAATCCGAAATTAGATCATTATTTTTATCGTGTCACATTTAAAATGTAAATACACTTTTTATATTCCAATTTTAAATAGGAAAAGATAATGATAGTGATCAAAATTTCCGATTGAAACAATAGAACCAACGATTTATATTCTTGACAGTTTTCAATTCTGTTGGCAGCCCCACGACTGCTCTCTTTTTGTATTATTTTTGTAATTAAAAATGGTAAAACTTTGTTCAAATGAAAATTCTTCAAAAAGACATCCTCTTTCTGTGAATATGGCTGTTGCTCTGGGATTTGAAAAAAAACAGTTTCCTTAGATTTTTCAGAAGCCAAATAGTGGAGTTCCCATTTGTAACCAAGAGTAAAAATCGATTAGTTACATCCTGTATACATACGAACACTTTTCTAACGCCCTTCGATTTACATGTACCAACTTGGTTAAAGTTGTGTTAGTTATGATATGCGAATATTGGGTACCCATCCATCCCTGAATTCAAACGAGAGTATTAGAGTTCTAAAACAACAATTAAGCCAGACTCTAATTAAGATGTTGCATTATTAGCGAGTTAATTCTCCAAGGAAATCACAATGAAAGCTAGCTTTGCATTACCTAGTTCCAAGGAAACTTGAGACATAATATTATTAGTTCGTGTCTTTGTTATCTACACATTCCGAATGTTTGTGTGACAGTATGATTATACTACCTTTGCGGTTATAACGTTAATTGTGTCGTAATCCAACTGATAAACTTAGTCTTATCTGATGTGCAAACATTGCACGCCCTGACTGCGGGGAGCTAGTTAAATATTTCGTCATTGTCCTATAGAAGCAAGTGTACTTCCGTATGTATATACGTACTTACGTGAGTAACATATAATAGAACAGCTGATTTCACCCATCATCTGTAACACTAAGCAAACCCAGTGTAGATTATCGTTTGGGGTTATGTTTACAACTTGAATCGTTATATGTGTAATTTCTTGTGAAGTTGATTTTTTTAAATATGAGTTATATAAGTTATAATATTTTCTTTGAGGTTATAAACTGTATATAAATACAACCTTTTACTATCAATATATTATTTATTTATGCAAATTTAATCTATCAATATGAAATAAAAAGGAAATAAAATATAGTATTTTTATGTTTCTTTAAATATACAATAATGTGTGTAAATAAAAATGTTTAACAAGTAGGCCTACAGTTTTATAATCCTTATTATTGTACACATTTACCGAGTTAAGAATCGCCGTCAGCATAGTTAGGTATGCCTAGATAAGTATTCCTTAATGTTGTTTTTAAATAGTTTGTATTTCTGATGTGTATCTAATTAATCAGGTGATTTTTCACAGGGGCTTACTAGTTGTTAATATTTGCCTTTATTTCATTCACTAGAAAGGAATATAACCATGGGGAAATGAGACACCAGTCTGTGTAAAAAGCAGTATCTACCACCATTTACGTTGTTCAATCATGTTTAATTTCTACAGTATTTTGAACTAATTTCCATAGTGACTATTATGGTATGACCTACGGTCGGGAGTGGTAAATGAGCACCGATCAAGGTATCCAGAATACGTTTTCGATTGTCATTAAAAAATATACGTACAGGGTGGGTGAAAAGTCTGAGAACGGCTTAATATTTCGTATGTAAGGGAAATTTGAAAGCACATGTGGTTGAGGAACCTACTCCATGTAAAAATACTATCTGATTAACATGTCAAAAATTTGGTTCGCCATCTTGTATCCGCCATTTTTATGTGCATTTTGTGATACATCATTTCAATGCAGAATTTTAAGACAGAAACAATGGTGAAAACTGCACATCCATATTTCAAACCGTTCTGAAGATATTTACATTGAATCATATAATTTAATGTAAAAATGAAATAAAGTACATTAAACATCCTACCTATCAAATTTTAATTCATACTAATATTATAAAGAGGAAAAGTTTGTTTGTATGTAGAAGGTATTCTCTGGCACTACTGAACCGATTGAAAAAATAGTTTACTAATAAAAAGCTATATTATCCCTGCGTAACATGGCTATAATTTATTTCGATAAAAAACTTTTTTATTTCAATATTTGTAAATTTAGTCAGACAAATCTTAGGTTAGGCCTAGAAAACCAACACATTTATTTACATTTATTACCATAGCAACCAAAAGAATAAAATAACAGATAATATAGCTGTTTGCTCCAATATTTCCATTAACAGCTGATTTAAATTTTTTTGTACTTCTATCTTTTAGGTTAATGTTTTAAAGTGTAGACCTGAGCCTTGAGGTTCTTATAACTATTATTATAACTGCTGTTAAAATATAAAACAATTATTTGATTTGAACATTTAACATCATTTACCATCTTAGTTTTGAGGTTATTGTTAATCATAACATATTTGTTATAAATTAAACATAACATATGCCCATCGGTTGGCGTATCCCCTAGAATTGAATACAATTAAACATTATTAAACAATCAAATAATAAGGTTTTAATTGAATGTATATCAGTTTTAACAATAATGAACAAAAATAATAATAATAATGATATGATTATTAAATTAATCACATTTAAATGATACAATTTAATGTAAATAAATGTAAATATCTTCAGAACGGTTTGAGTTATGGATGTGTGGTTTTCACCATTGATTTTATCTTAAAATTCTGCATTGAAATAATGTATCAGATGACCACTTTCCTATTAAAAAAAATACATTCAAAATAAGGGATAAAGATGGCGGACCAAATTTTTGTCATTTTATTAAAATAGTATTTTTACATAGAGTAGATTCCTCAATCCCGTCTACCTTCAAATTTTCCTTATATACGAAACGTTAAGCCGTTCTCAGACTTTTCACCAACCCTGTACATAAACTTAATTTTGGAAAATCGCTCAATACACGTCGTTGAGAATTACAATACACTGCGTGATATAATTATTTTTTACAACATAAATCCACACTTATTGTGTAGTACTACACTTAAGAAATAAGTCAAGTGAGTTAAAAATACTGTAACTTTAAAATAGTGTGATTCGTTTGCTTTGGTATATTTTAGAAAATCCCTTTTCATTTTTACCAATAGGCTTTCCCGGCTTCATACGCGAAAAATCGAGTAGAGTTATAAAAACTTTGTTAAGATAACTTTGTTGGCAAAACATGTGTGACATCTAACAACAACCACAAACTCACCCCTGTTATTAAGTAATTAACTACTTTAATTACTTTGATATTAGAAAACAAATTTCACAATTTTAATTGTTCCGCAATTTGAAAAGGAGAAAAACACAAATCTACTCAACTAGTACCATTCAAATAAAACCATTAAAGTAACAAATGTGGTTACTTCTAGCTTTAAACTGCCCTCATTTGTTTGTAGATAGCGTATGATCAACATAAACCAGTATCTATTACAAACTGTCTCCAGACTGCCATTAATACTCCAGCGGAGAGATGCAATTGCCGTAATTTATATTTGTAATTGATTCTACACAGGCTCTATAAATCATTATAAAACATTAAGATAAGAATGATTGTATTTCTACCGTGAAACAATATAAACTCTTACATTACTGATTTAATCACTTTCATATCTTTAGACACATTGTGCAGTAAATACGAAATCAGCAAAGTACGAGTGAATTTTTTTAGCTTTACTAGCTGACCCGTACAGCGTTGCCCGTAGTGGTTGGTATTTTCAGTCTTTTTAACGTAATTAATTGTATTCTTTTTAAGTGTTCAGTCAGTGAGTGGTATTTGGCTTATATATATATATATATATATATATATAGATTTTAAAAAATAAAAGCACTATTTTCTTAATAATAAAAGATCTGAAATTATGATTTTAGTAACTTTGATCCCCCCAAACCCTCCTAAAATTTCCAATTTTTTAAAACCCTTTTTTAGTGAACACTTATGGCCCTAGAGGAAGCTACATACCAAATGTCATTCAAATCCGTTCGGTAGTTTGGAAGAAATCGTGATTTTATAACTTTGATCACCCCAACCCCCCTCTAAAATTTCTAATGTTTTCTAACCCTTTCTTAGTAAGCACCTATGGCCCTAGAGGAACCTACATACCAAATTTCATTCTAATCCGTTCGGTAGTTTTGAAAAAATTGTGCTTTAATAACTTTGATTCCCTCAAACCCCCTTAAAAATTCGAATTTTTTGAAACCCTTTCTTAGCGAGCGCCTATGGCTCTAGAGGAAGCTACATACCAAATTTTATTCCAATCCGTTCGGTAGTTTTGAAGAAATCGTGATTTAATAACTTTGATCCCCCCAAACTCCCCTAAAATTTCCAATTTTTTAAAACCATTTTTTTAGTGAACACTTATGGCCCTAGAGGAAGCTACATATAAAATTTCATTCTAATCCGTTCGGTAGTTTTGAAAAAATCGTGTTTTAATAACTTTGATCCCCTCAAACCCCCCTAAAATTTAGAATTTTTTGAAACCCTTTCTTAGTAAGCACCTATGGCCCTAGAGGAAGCTACATACCAAATTTCATTCCAATCCGTTTGGTAGTTTTTGAGAAATCGTGATGAGTGAGTGAGTGGTATTTCGCTTTTATTTATATATAAATTATTCTGTAATCGCAACACGTCGTGCAAACTTGGTTATTTTTGCGCCATTTTTATGTACAGAGCTATTCTATAATGCGGGGAGATAATCCGGGAGTGGGGAGGAGGTATTTATGTGTAAAAATAAAGAATAATCTTCCTTTAAACATATGTTCGGATTATTTTTTAACCAGATAACCGCCATTTTGTTTTTAACTAAACAATTAATTTCTCTAAAATGGTTTAACCGATTGATTTGAAATTTTGTACGTTACTCATCAATGTAAATACCTATTTTGGAAAACATAACCAACTTGTTCCGATTATGCGTTCCGATTATGTAAATTTTCTTGTCTATCACTTTAAAGATATCAAGCCTTTCTTAGACTTTTCACCCACACTGTATATTTTATGGTTTCAACCTGCTATTTGGGAAATTGGTCTACTCACGGAGGAGCTGAATAGCTGCCCGCGTATACGTAATATATTACAACAATTTAATAAGTAGGTATAAGTTACCTGTCTGCTGTCATCCAATCCTTGTTTATGTTTTGTGACGACCGCGGTTTCGGGTTACCCCATCATCCGGTCACATTAATTTACATACAAAAAACATGAAAATAAAATCACATCACTCACTGTTAATTGAGATTGTCGTAGAACATTATTCACAAACACACGAACACAAACACTATGAGTAGAGGAGGCTCCCCTTTAGAACAACCTTGACCTTGACCTTGACCTTTGACCTTTGAGCAGTGTAACGTGTGTGAGATGTTGACCTTGAGGAGAGTTAACGTTTGTGAGGTGTTGACCTTGAGGAGAGTAACATGGGCGTTGAGGGTGACCTTGAGGCGCCGACGCCGGCCACTGTTTCCGCCCGCCATCTTTTTCCGCCATTTTGTTTCCGCCATTTTGTTTCCGCCATCTTTATTTTTTTATTTTCTAAATTAAATTAAATTATTCTCTCTTAACCTAGTGATAGATGTCAAAAATACAACGAAAAACTTATACCAGAATGCGATATCTGGAATAATTAATTTATACACTTAATTTGTCATAACTCTACATTGCCCTCGAATAATTAACTTATACACTTAATTTGTCATAACTCTACACTGTCTGTGTTTCACAGTAAACGTATTCCCACCTAACCTTGACCTCAAAAAATTATTTATAGGATTTAGTCAAAATAAAAACAATTCATTTAAAAAACATAATTTTAATATAACATTTTAAAAATCAAAAATTTCTCTTCTCTCCATGTACTCTTGGAGTACCCATTCCAAGACTTCATCATCTTCGTCCTCCCCCGAGGAATAATCATAATAGAAGAGGTTGTCGGAGTCCACCTCCTCCTCCTCATCGACTCCGTATTTGAGTTCCTTTAAGAAGAATTTTTTTCGATAAAACCATACACACACACTGATTTCTATATACTAGTAAAAATCTTAAAATCTACTTACGGCAAATAGACGAGGCAGCTCGTCTCCAACAAAGTCCTCGATTATATCCATAGCGTAAAGTTCCAGAGAGAAGGACGAGTCTGAACTGCGGAGTAGAAATCGCGCTTGCTTTATATAGCCGTCTAACTGTACAGGAAACGGAATGCAACATGGCAACCTACCAAGATGATGTAATGCACGTTGCACCATCTGGACTATGTACACTGGCCATCTGAACTATGCAGGGAACGCAAGTCAAATATGTTGAAAGTCGCAGATATCTCATACTCAGGAAAAATATAGTTATACGATTTAAAAATGTTTGGTATAAAGTAATAATTTGGATGGTTAGCTTAGGTAGAGTATTATAATCAACAATCACGTCTTTTGTTTCAACACATTCTATTTATTCAAACAGAAAATACAAATCTTTTACACTTTACCACTTGGTTTTCTCTGACCACGAGTTTCTATTTTTACATTTTTCCAACACACAAGTACACAGTTTATTTGTAGAACAATAACAAGGTGAACATTTTGGACAATTAAACAATTGAGCCTTGGTAAACCGATGGCATATGTCTTCGCAGCAGGTATATCCTTCGAAATGAGTTCTGTATAACGTGATTTTCCAGAATAGTTTTTGTGAGGTCTTACATTTGCAATGACAAGTGCTAAAATAATTACACACTCTACATGCAATACCGTCGACACCAGTTCTTGGCAAAACAAAACATTTGAGATCGCAGCAATAACGAATTACTTTAGGTTTGATAGATTCCATTGTTTATTCTTTGAGCTCTGTATGCGTAATGAATGTTCGTAGTGTTCTGACTATGTATTTATAGTCGTTTTACTTACTATAATTGAAAAATAACAACAGAACACAAAGCCATAATAGTCGTTGTACCATCTGGACTATGATATCCTATATATTTGATAGTTTGTCTTAATCAGGGTATTAAAATAAAAAACTGTTAAGATATATATGTTTATTCTTATATTTTATTACAATTCAAATATATATATGTTTATTCTTATATTTTATTACAATTGAAATATATGTTTTAAAAATATAATCTGATGTAGTCCACTATCCATCTTCTACATATTGGGCATCTGTTGTTAAATTGGATAACGCATTGCGAGCAGAACACGTGTCCACAGGGAAGTAAAGCCATATTCACTGCGTTAATCAAGCAGACAGTGCAAGGTCTCTGTGTCTGTTGAGGATTATTCAACTCTGATTGCTGTAAAAAACACACAACATTAGTATTTATATACTCTTAAACAACAAAAATAGTATTTATTAAGAAAATACTTACACCAGTGGTGGTGGAAGGCGGACGGCCATATAGTTGTAAGCAGAAGATACCGTCTTCCGTCAGGTCTATCAAATCTTGTCTCATCATTCTAAAAACATGGAGCGCAAACGTGCCACATGTTTTGTAGTATGAAAACGACGCTGCTACCTTTAAATCTTGTACAATCGTGCTGAGAGAGGCCGATGCATTTTCCAAAACCTCTAGCGTTGTAGCTCGGTTCGGCATCCCATGAATATGTTGACAAGGTTGAGCGTTACCACGGTGATGAGCCAGAGGTGCATAATCATTTCTGAGCTGAAAAAAGTAAATACGGTTGTTACTAATATTATAAATTAAACTTTAAGGTAGAGAAAAAATGTTTTAGATGCTTACATAGTTTGCATGTCCGTAGCACTGTAGGTAATGCATCAAACGACACATATATTCGTTTTGAGCGGATCTAGATGCGCATGAAGAACTCTCAGTGGTCTCAACACATGAAGAACGTGATGCTGAAGGAAGGTTTTGATTCGTAACGGTCTCAAACGGTGAAGAAAGTGATGCTGAAGGAAGGTTTTGATTCGCAGCGGTCTCAAAAGGTGAGAAGGTGATGCTGAAGTAAGGTTTTGATTCGCAAAGGTCTCAACAGATGAAGAAGACGTAGAAGGAGATACGGCTGAAGAAGGCCTGGATAGAGGGAATTCCACAAGGGAAATATCTTGTGCGTTTTGTTCAAAGTCCGGTGTCTCAGAATCGTTACTCATTTTTTACTGTAATTTGGAGAGATAGAATAAAATTATTGTCTAATTTTTGTCTTTAAATAATTTATACACAAGTCACGATCACAATAGAAATCGTAACTATTTCCAATAAAATTAGTAATCGTGTCTGTTGGACGATAGCGTAAGAACTCGGCAAATTCCTGTATTGAAAATAAAGGGGATACTACACATTTACCGCACCAATAATCGGGATCCCAAATAGTGTATAGTAACATGTCACCATCTACAACTTCCCTAAGAGTAGATATTTCTAGTTTATTTCTATCGAAATCAGAATCATTCACAACAAATAAGCTAAAACAGTGCCTACACAAATCAACACCATTGTAAGTTAAGCGTCGAGTAAATACATCGTTGTACTCATATGCGAATGCAGGCACTTCAAACGGGTGATTCATTAGCATAAAAAAATCTGAATAAGTAATGTTTTCAAAATCAATATTTAAATAATCAAATCCTTCAGTATTACACTTCACTTTCATCAAATAGTTTTTAAAATTTGCTTTCAAATGTTTTTTAATAGAAACAGGTAAATGAAGTTCTTCTATATTACTATTAGTAATTAGTACTTGTTCACATACTGATCGAGCACATAGCTCAAATAATGTTTCTGAATTCATAACGTACACTGAAAAAAGATTATTGACACTAAAACCAGTACCGAAACTAAACAACTGATAGTGAAAAATAGATGTTCAAAATCAATACAATCATAATCAAATCCTACAGTATTGCAACTCACTTTTGCTGAATAGTTTCTAAAATTTCTTCTTAAATGTTTTTTAATAGACACAGGTAATTGAAGATCATCTATATTAATATCAGTCATTAACAGTTGTTCACATACTGATATAGCACATAGGTCTAACAATGTTTTTGGTGAATGAGATACATTCATAGCGTTTACTGAAAAATTATACTTACTTGAATTGTAATAAAATATATATATATAAGAATAAACATATACGGTTCTCCTCGATAACCGGATTTACGGATGTATTTCCAGTTTAACGGTTTTCCCTACATGCTCGGTGACAAATAATTTTTTATGTATTAATTCTAATACTTGAGAATCTGTCAAAATCTCGTACCGCTGCGGTAAAAATACTTTTTTCAAATTTTCGTCCTGATCTAAATCCAATAGAATGCTTTGACCATGCTTGGTCGCCATACGTACGGCGTCTGTAATTAAATACGCTTTTCCAATTTTTAGTTTTTGTAATTGAACAAAATCTAAATTTTTCGGTTCGATCGTATTAAAAAAATCAATAGTATTAGTAGCAGCAGCCATACTCACTAAGAAAATTAACACTGAAACACACTGACAACCGATAGTAAACGACTGATAATGAAAGGTAGATGTATCCTGCTTTTATACTAATCTCGAGGTTACTTCCCGCACTGGAAAACGGACTCCGATGCAGTCGAGTGCGAAACACTCGCTCACAATGTGATTGCAATCCCTATTCATATGCATGTAAATTACATGCAATAAGTGAGTCTAGTTTAAACGTTCAATACTGCCCGACAGTGATTCAACTTCGCTGGCAAAGACCCTCTTACAACTTGTGCGAAAGTCGCGTAGAACAACCGGTTAGAAGTGTCTGTCTCTTTCAACATATTTGACTTGCGTTCCCTGCATCGGCCTTGATTTGCACTCGTTTTACTATGTGGTGTCTTAATTGTTAAAAACGTTATGCATTCTGCGCAGTACTGCACACGAGGTAACATATCTCTCTTTAATCTATATTTGTTCTCTCTTTCTTGTAATAGATATAGTTAGTAAAATGTCAGCCGCTTACATTTTATCTAGTTTGGAAACTTATGTTGTAAAGTTCCGACTCTACGGTACCAAAGTTGTTTTCAAATTTAATTCACCACCCGAAGGTGTTGAAGAAATGCATTGGATTAGACAGGGTTTGAACGAACTTGTAGAGATTATGACAAAGGATACGACTGACGAAGACTATTTAGGGTTTACTTTGCGGAGCCTCAATTTTAAAAATAAGGAACCGGGATTTTTAGCATTCAGACGGGCTTCAGAAGTGTCTGCAGATATCCTGTGGAACATTTTCGGGGGTATTATACAGAGTAACTCCGCGGCTTGTACTTCTTGCGATACATTTAAAGTAGAATGTACAAAAGTAAAAGTACCGATGGGCCGAGGTAAAGTTAGACCCGGATTGTATAATAATTTCGATGAAGAATGTAGTGCGAGAAAAGGTATTGTAGTAATAAAAAATACAGACTCTTTGTGTTTACCATGCTCACTCGTAGTCGCAATAGCTCATGCGGAAAAAGACAAGGACTATGCGCTTATACGAATGAATAGATGTAACAGACAGACTCTTAGAGCCCGACAACTTATGCTCGATGCAAGAGTTCAATTCACAGACGAAGGTGCAGGGGTACGAGAGTTGCATCAGTTTCAAAATCATTTACCTTTACACAAAATTACGGTGTACAGTTACGGGAATAAAGGCCGTGATATTTATTTCGAAGGCGAGGTGCAAAATCCTCGCTACAGACTAAATTTAATTTTTCACAAAGGTCATTTCAACGTAATTACTAGTTTGACCGCCGCTTTTGCTTGCAAATTTTACTGTGAAGCGTGTCACATTCCTTTCGAACACCGTTACAAGCACAGATGTTCCTCCACCTGTTACTCCTGCAAACGTTCCCCACCGTGTTTGTTGGAAAACGATGGGATCTATTGCGGAGATTGTAACAGAAAGTTTATGAACAGAGACTGTTTCACAGCACATTTAAAAAATATATGCAAATCGGTCAAAAAGTGCCCCAGTTGCGAGAAAATGATAATTCCGCAACAGCGACATTCAAAACATGTGTGCGGTGAAACTTATTGTAAAGTGTGCAATGAATTCATGGAACCGAATCACAGGTGTTACATGAAAGTCGATTATAGGAAACCTATGTCCGAGGGGTTTCTTTTCATTTTCTTTGATCTAGAGACACGTCAAGACGAGGTACTTGACTCAGCCAACGTTCATCGAGTAAATTTGTGCATATCCCAACAGTTCTGCTGGAAATGTATAAACGGCGATTCGTGTCAAAATTGTCTCGATCGTATTCGAGTTTTCAGAGATGACCCCGTCAACGACTTTATGTCGTACGTTATGAAAGTGCGAAAAGCATACAAAAAAGTGTGTATCCTGGCACATAACGGACAATCGTTCGATTTTCAATTTCTCCTTAAATACGTGCTCGAAAAAACTCAATTCACCCCCGAACTGATCACACGCGGTACAAAGGTAATCCTCATGGAGATCGATAATGTTAAATTTATCGATTCTTTGAACTACATGCCCATGGCTCTATCCAAACTTCCTAAAGCTTTCGATCTACCTCCTGAAAAAAAGAAAGGCTACTTTCCACATCTGTTCAACACATTGGCCAATGAAAATTATGTAGGTCCTATCCCCTCTAAAGAGTTTTATTGTCCCGACTCTATGTTTGACCAAGGATACAAAGACTTTACGAAATGGCATGACGAACAGATTCGTAACGAGTACGAGTTTGACTTTCAAAAGGAAATCTTTGAGTACTGCCTTTCGGACGTAGACATTTTGGCTCAAGCGTGTATTAAATTCAGAGCCTCATTTCTCAAAGAGTGTAACGTTGACCCTTTTCTAGAAGCCGTGACAATAGCAAGTGCATGCAACCTCGCGTTCAGGCGTAATTTCCTAAAACCAAACACGATAGGAATTGTTCCTAAAATTGGATACCGATCTGTCGACCTCCAGTCTAAAATCGCTTTACAATGGTTGACTTGGGAGGAAGCTCAGAGAGGGATTCGTATGGATCACGCTGGTAGAGGTCGTGAAGTTGTCGTCGATGGGGTGAAAGTGGACGGAGTGTGCGACGGAAAAGTTTTCGAATTCCACGGCTGCTACTGGCACGGATGCCCTAAATGTTTTCCGCACAGCCGCAATGAACCTCTTAAAGACGATCCGTCCGACACGCACAATGCGCGATTAGCGAGAACAAGAGCCAAAATCGCTAAACTCGCTCGACATGAAGTCGTGGAAATGTGGGAATGCGACTTTCGCAAACTTAAACACCGAAACGTTGAAATGGCTTACCTTGATTCTCACCCCATGATGCACACTGTACCCCTTAACCCTCGAGATGCATTTTTCGGTGGCCGAACGGGTAATACAAAATCGTACACGAAATGCAAGGAAGGCGAAACGATTCAGTACGTAGACGTGTGTTCGCTCTATCCTTGGGTTTGCAAGTACGGTAAATACCCTGTAGGTCACCCAAAAATACATATAGGCGATGGCGAGTGTAGGAAACAAGGTATGACTGTTGACGGACTTCTTAAATGCACTATACTCCCTCCTCGGGAATTGTATCATCCTGTACTTCCTGCAAAGATGAATCAAAAACTGATGTTTGTTCTGTGTCGAACTTGCGGACAAAATTTACTAGGGGAGTGTACACATAACATTGACGAACGAGTATTGACAGGTACTTGGACTATGGACGAAATACGAAAAGCTTTGGACAAGGGTTACGTTATTATTGAGATGTACGAGCTATGGGAATATAAAATGGCGTCGTTTGACAACGGAGACGGTCTTTTCACGGGGTTTATAAATAAATTTTTAAAAATCAAACAGGAGGCCTCAGGGTATCCAGGGTGGTGTCAATCTGAAGAAGACAGGGCAAAGTATATAGAAGATTATTTTATAAACGAAAATATTAAACTCGATCCTAATAAAATTTTTAAAAATGAGGGGCTTAGGTCACTTGCAAAATTAATGTTAAATTCATTCTGGGGTAAATTCGGTCAGAGGGAAAATCAAACAAAAACATCCATAGTAAGACAGCCTTCGGAATTGTTTAAAATGCTAGTCAGCCCGTCCGTAGACGTAAACCATATCCAAGAAGTGAACGAAGATGTAGTTGTAGTAAACTGGCAATATGTTGAGGACTCCTGCGAAGTACTCCCTACTGTGAACGTGGTACTCGCTGCGTTCACTACTGCTCATGCAAGACTTAAATTGTACGACTACCTGGACGCCTTAGATACTCAGGTGGCCTACTATGATACTGATTCTGTCATTTACCTGCACAGAGAAGGATTACACAAAGTAGAGACTGGAGACTACCTCGGACAGATGACCGACGAATTAGCCGACTACGGGTCGGGATCTTACATTACAGAATTTGTATCAGGTGGTCCAAAAACCTACGCCTACAAAGTTCTGTCTACTAAATCCAACGACCCCGTGACTGTTTGCAAAGTAAAAGGCCTATCGTTGAACCTTCGCACTTCGGGTGTGGTGAATTTTGAATCGTTGAAACGGATGGTACTAGATAGAGATGAAGACCCGCTCACTGTTACAGACACACGCATAAGAAGAACTGTAGATCGTGAGGTCGTAACCGTGAGCGAGACGAAACTGTTTAAAATCACTGGAGCAAAAAGAAAGAGACATGGAGAGTACGATTCTTTACCTTATGGGTACATTAAAATTCCGCGACTAGAAAGAGCGATATGTTGAACTCTGTGTGTGTGTGTGTGTGTGTGTGTGTGTGCGTGTGTGTGTCTGTGCGTGATTGGCCCTCTGGCGAAGGGACTATAATCCTCGCAAGGCTGAATGTGTTGTAACGGAGATGCCAAAATTTATGGTTGGGCATCACGGAAACAGGCGGGTGGGGGCCTGTTTCACCCCTTCGGGGGTTTACATACCCCGTCCCATATGATTACCCCGTCAGTTGAACGATGGATGTGCGACGAGCTATTGCTGCGGAGCTTCATAAACCCGCGAGAAGAAATTTCAAAACTAGACGAGTGACTTTGAAATCGTTAACGGATATTTTTCAGGCGGATTTGGTCGAGATGATATCGTACGCTAAAGTCAATAAAGGGTACAAGTATATAATGACCGTGATAAACTGCCTTTCCAAATTTGCTTTTGCAGTGCCTATAAAGTCGAAATCCGGGTTAGAAGTAGCAGCCGCATTAGAACCGATATTTGAAAATCACAAAATGAAACATTTCCAAACCGATCAAGGTAAGGAATTTTTCAATGCGCACGTGCAAAAGTTAATGCGAAAATACAATATAAATCATTACGCGACCTATTCGGACAAAAAAGCTTCCATAGTGGAAAGGTTAAATCGTACTTTGAAAAATCTCATGTGGCGTGAGTTTACCGCACAAGGCAGTTACGAGTGGCTCGATCTGTTACCTAAAATAGTAAAGTCGTATAATAATACCGTACACAGTACTATCGGTATGAAACCCTCTAAAGTTTTGAAAAAACACGAAAAATTACTATTGGCAAAAATCGCGGGAAAGTCTATCAAAAGTCAGCCTAAATTTAAATTAGACGATAAAGTTAGAATTTCCAAGTACAAAAAGACATTTGCTAAAGGTTATCTACCCAACTGGACAAACGAAGTGTTTACGGTGTACGGTGTTAGGCCTACAAAACCAATCACATATGTTTTACAAGACGGAAAAGGAGAAATTTTAAAAGGTAGTTTTTACGGCGAAGAGTTAAGCAAGTCGAGCACGGGCGACGTTTATCTCGTGGAAAAAATATTGCGCAAGAAAGGAAACAAAGTTCTTGTGAAATGGCTCGGATTCGATAAAACACACAACTCGTGGATAGATAAGAGAAAGCTGCTCTGACCAAATGTCAATGAGGTCACGACGTTGTGCAATAACGGAAGGCTTGGTAAGCAGCTCTCATCGCATGCACACAACTCGTGGGTAGATAAGAGAAAGCTGCTCGGCCAAATGTCAATGAGGTCACAACGCCGTGCAATAACGGATGTGGAGGCTCGGTAAGCAGGTCTCGATGCCGATCGTAGAGTCTCGGAAAGCCGATCGTTAAAAAGAGAAACTCCGGTAAATGTCCTTCAGTTTCTATTCACAATGCGTATCGAAAGTATGTCGCACGCGCTTCGGATGTCAAATTTTGACGAATACCTTTCGGAAAGTAACAATACCAAAAAACGTCACAGTCAATTATTGCCCAATACTATTAGGTGTATTGTGTGTGGTCCTTCGAATTGTGGTAAAACCAATGTAGTATTTAATCTGTTGTTCGAGGAGCACGGATTGAAATTTGCAAATATTTACGTGTTTTCCAAGTCCCTTCATCAACCTAAATACAAACTATTGGAAAATGTTTTTGAAAATTCGGGTATCGGTTATTTTCCATATTCGGACAACGATAGTGTAATTCCCCCCAACGAAGCCGAACCAGATTCTGTTATGTTATTTGACGATATCGCTTGTGAAAAACACGATCATATACGCAGTTACTTTACCATGGGTCGTCATAACAATATAGATTCGTTTTATTTGGGACAGACCTACAGCAGAATACCCAAGCAGCTGATCCGCGACAATGCCAACCTTTTAGTAGTATTTAAACAAGACGAGATGAATTTGCGTCACATTTTTACAGATCACGTCATGCCGGACGTTTGTTTTGGAGTTTTTAAAGATATATGTGCTCTCGCGTGGAAGGATAAACACGGATTTGTGGTTATAGACAAAGACAGTGAGATTGCTGAGGGGCGGTATAGGATAGGATTCGATCGTTTTGTAAAAGATATATAATGCGTATTTACACGTACAACGATATCGGCTCGTATGCTTCCGTAACAAGACTTTCTAAACCAAAGTCAAACCTTTGTACTTGGTACTATCCCAATAGGAAACAATTTTGCGGCAACTATTGTAGTCGTGCTTCTAAACACGGGGATATATTTAACAGACGATGTTGGCGTCACAAGAGACGTGGAGGATACAGTAAAAGTTTACCGCCCGTGGTCATACTGATGATTACTTCCGGTCATAGGATTTACAACAGGGAAGCTTGGATAAAGTTTCTACACGAGAGCGAAAAGAACGGTGTACCGTTTGAGCTAGTTATTTACAACGAACACATGATGAAAGGCACCGTACGACATTCTCAAAATTTAATCTCGCGTTTTAGACCTTTTCCCGATTTTTTCGATCGTACCGTTAGACCCGACCACGGAGACATAAACTACACTCAAGTTTACCTGGATATGTT
>JAGFPH010003565.1:128391-138851 GCA_018207615.1 Philaenus spumarius | reverse complement strand
GAAAATTCGCTCAATTCGGGGGTTGGCGTGCGAAGCACGCAATGCTATGTGTATTGAAAATTCGCTTAATTCGGGGGTTGGCGTGCGAAGCACGCAATGCTCTGTGCATCGAAAATTCGCTCAATTCGGGGGTTGTCGTGCGAAGCACGCAATGCTCTGTGTAATGAAAATTCTCCCAATACGGGGGTTGGCGTGCGAAGCACGCAATGCTCTGTGTATTGAAAGTTCTCTCAATATGGGGGTTGGCGTGCGAAGCGCGCAATGCTCTGTGTATTGAAAATTCTCCCGAAATTGGTGTTGGCGTGCGAAGCACGCAATGCATTGTGTATTGAAATACTCCCAATGCAGGGGTTAGCGTGCGAAACACGCAATGCTCGGTGTATTGAAAATTCTCCCAATACGGGGGTTGGCGTTTTGTCAAGTGTTGATTTTAGGATCAAAATGTATTTATAATAGTGGTGTTAAGTAATCAATGTACCATAACATATTTCTCAATAATTTAGTTAAAAATGTTTTCCCCTTTAAAAAAGACGGGCTGGCAGTACCCGTAATATAATTTGTGTCGTAAAAATGAATGGTACCAGTTGAGGGTTAACAAACAAAAATCAACGAAAAGGCTTGTATTATATCCAAACAGATGTTACATAGGCCTACTATAAATTACACAGTTGATTTGGATCAAAAGCTTAATTACAGGTAGTGTAGGTTATACCTACAGAGTTGTTTTACACTCTAACTCCGTTAATAATAATACAATAATGCTTGCCTAAAGTCTTACCGATACTGGGGGATTCCGTTTAATGAATGAAAGAAAGCTTACAATAATATTTACCTGGAATGTAAAACTATTACACACATGGGAAATGAAAGCCTAAACAAAATAATAGAACATCAACAAACATCCCAATGCTAACAGGGGCGGTATTTCCTGTTAGGGATTATTTCCAGGACTTTAGCGTGACTCTATATTTAGCGTAAATCTGTGGGGACGCGGTATATGCTAGATAACTTCGTACCATTTTTTCTACTACGGTTACCACTGCTTCTCAGAAACTATCAGAGCTGCAAACATTCGCCGAATTAAACTTGCCCCTCTTTTTTGAGGTTATTGGAATTACTTTAAATTTTCAAATGCGACACATTTTTATTACCTAACTAAATTCTTAACTAACATATCATACTTCGATTTTTAAAATAGTTTCTTTGTATTTTTCATTCCTAATATAAGAATTACGTTTAGCTGAATAGCTGCCTGTGTGTTGAAATATATTAGTAGAATTTGTTTGCATCTAAGCTTCCAGCTTCGACTCACGCACTCCTTCGTTCCACTCGCAGCAGAAAAACTCGCTTTGCTCGCAAAGTAGCCTACAAACTCGGCCGTTGGGCCACGGATCATAAGATGCCTCCACGGTAAAACCCCACATGTGGATTTAAACCGGGTACTTTTTTATGTTATTTTACGTTTTGATCGATTTTGGGGGAACCAAGCGAGCTATAAGGTCGTGTAAAAAAACAAAATGTGCAGAATAATATCCTACGTTTATTTTTTTAGATAAAACTCTATAAAGTGTCATTCTCGTACGAAAAATCTAAAAAAACGTTACTTCCGGCAAAAAACGTGCTTCTGGTTGTTGGATTTTTTTGGCTAACGAACTCGTCCAAGCGACATATACAAGCAACGTGAGTACCAAATTTGGACCAAATCGGACTTAAAATGCGGCCTCTAGAGTGCGAACACATATACAGTATATACAGGATGTCAATTAAGTCTGGGCACGGTTTAATATTTCGTATATAAGGAAAAATTGAAAGTAGATGGTGATTGAATAACCTACTCTATGTAAAAATACTATTTTATTACGATATAAAAGAAAACCGCCATCTTGGATCAGCCATTTTGAATGCAACTTTGTTTTATTTAAATAGGAAGCTGGTCATGTGATACATCATTTCGATGTAGAATTTCAAGGAAAAACCAACGGTGAAATTTGCATATCCATATTTTCAACCGATTAAAAATTGCGGCCAAAAAACAACGAAATTGTGTTTTCCGATTTTGCTCCATTTTGCTGTACTATTTTTGGTTTAATATTAATTATTATTCTTTTTGAATTCAGAATTAAATAAGCTTTCAAACGATATGCCACACAACGATATTTGGGAGTTTTTAAAAATGTTCAGTTACAGCCATTTTGATTTTTTCAAAATTGATTTCGAGAGTTCAACCAAATATCGTTGTGTGGCATATCGTTTTATAGGCGGTGGAGAAGAGCGCCTCCGCCAGGGGCGCTGGACAAAAGGGGCGCCGAAACAGCAAGTGTACAAAAAATTAAATTGAAAAGTAAAAATAAATTCATGATACGAATTTTTGATTATAAATTCATTTCAATTACTTGCATTTAAGTATTTTCTTGCCTTTTCGTTTGTTGTAAAAATAGACAGTTACTTTTTATTCTGTTACCTTTTATTTTAAGATTTTTGGTGTATTAAAATTGAAACTGTTTAACTTTCTTTAAATATTTATTCTTTATGTTTCTCATAAAAAAATATATAATTGTCAAATAAAGGTATAGTAATCTCGGCAATAAAAAAAAAAAAAAAATCGATCACGCAGCTGAACTTTGTCGTGGGTTGTGCGAATTTCCAAAATTAAATATATCCTATATGATTTAGGGATTCAACCAACTGCTGTATTTGGGAAATAATTGGTCTACTCACGAATCTGCTGAATAGCTGCACGCGCGTATCAAATATATTAGTAGAATTTGATTGCACATCAGCCTCTAGCCCCCGGCTCACGTGCTTTTCGTTCCACTCAAACTGGAAGCACTCACTTTGCGAGTTTGCACCTCGACCATGTGGTCATGGATTATGGACTGCTTCGCTTCGCTCACAGCGGACAAACTCGCTTTATATGGTAAATTACGTTTTGATCAATTTTGGAAAAACCAAATGTGCAAAAAAATATCCTATAATACAATTTTTATAGAAAAAACGTTTGATTCTAGTCCAAAAAATCCCGAAAAAGTGTTATTTCCGGTTAAAATCTTGCTTCCGGTTGTTGGATTTTTATCTAACAAACTCTTCTGAGCGAGTTAGGAAACCAACGTGTGCACCAAATTTGAACCAAATCGTACGTAAAGTGCGAACACATAATATTAATAGTCTCTACATTTATATATATATTTTAATGAGTTTTCTGGGAACCATGATTGGTGCTCATTGACAGCTTCCGACTTTAAGTGTGACCATAAGAGTCACTGCAATAGCTCATCTTTAATTTAGAAATTCGCTAATAAGTAGGGTTATTTCCATAGAGTAGCCAGGGGTACAAAATTTCTAATTACTAACCTGAAGCAGAACAACTTTGCGTTTGTTCTATGTACACTATTTTGGTACTCGCGGGCGTACTCCCGCTTTTATAGGTGTTGATTAATATAGACATACTGTGGGGTTAGCCTCCTGGATTGTATACTTAATGTATAGATAAAGGTTATAAATATGTTAATTCATTCCGTCGAACAATCCAATGTTCAACGCAAAACAAACACCACCTCTTGTTAAACGACACCTCTTGGTGTTTGTTTTGTGTTGAACATTGGATTGTTCGATGGAATGAATTAAGGTATTTATAACCTTTATACAGGGCGACGATTAAGTCTTGAAACGGTTTAATATTTGGTATATAAGGAAATTTTTAGGGTAGATGTGACTGAGGTAACCTACTCTATGTAAAAATACTATTTTATTAAGATTTCAAAAAATGTATCCGCCATGTTGAATGTAACTTTGTTTTTTTTTAAATAGGAAGGTGGTCATGTGATACATCAATTCGGTGTAAAATTTTATGAAAAAACCAACGGGGAAATTTGCACATCCGTATCTTTAACCGTTTAAAAATGGCGGCCAAAAAACAACAAAATCGGATGAAAGTGGTCGCCATTTTTAAACGGTTAAAGATATGGATGTGAAAATTTCACCGTTGGTTTTTTCATGAAATTCTACATCAAAATGATGTATCACATGATCACCTTCCTATTTAAAAACTAAGTTACATTCAAAATGGCGGATACATTTTTTGAAGTCTTAATAAAATAGTATTTTTACATACAATAGGTACGTCAATCACATCTACCTTAAAATATTTCTTATATACGAAATATTAAACCGTCTCAAGACTTAATTGTCATCCTGTATATACTTTGATTAAGCACACGGCATAAATTCTATTCCTTGTTTTAGGCAGTTTGTTCTTTTTTGAAACGTCATTAAAATGGAGGCGGAGGTAGCTTAGTTGGCGAGGCGGTGCCGTAACATACTAAGGTTTAACAGTTTTAATCCTGCTATGCTAACGTTGGCTATTTCCGGGAATTAGTCAGTCTTCGTTAGTTTAACTGGCGTTAAATAAAGACATTAAGAATATTAAATACCCGCTTCTGAGAATAGATTCCCTAAACCATGAAACTAACGAAATACCAACTGTAATATTATAATAATTTGATGAATTCCAACCCACGATCTCATGGATGTAGAAACATTTGCGTGACGTTGCTTGGGAAATAACCTGCGGAGGAAGCAAGCACCTGGAAATCCGCGTAGTTATGACTCACCCATAAGTAGAAGATAACTTAATAGTGTACACGTTCTGGGGATATTTCGATCGTAGAAATTCTTTATTCCGTAAATGTTTCTGTATACGTGTAAAAGCAAACCCATTCAAATAAAAAAAGAAAGCAGTCGTGGGACTGCCGACAGAAGTGAAAACTGTCATGAATATAAATCGTTGGTTATATTGGTTTAATCTGAAATTTGATCATGTTAGTGGGATCACCAAGTACAGTACACTAATCTAATACAATTTGCAGAATTAGGAAGTGACTAAACCCATGCAGAATTGAGTTTACCACTGCCTATTTTATTTAGTCGATTTCTTCTTCTTTTACGATCAGCTGTTACTTTAAACTTAGTACGAGTGTAAACCAATGAAGAAGAAATCATCGACGAAATCAAAGACGCAAAGCGTCTCGCGAGTTCATATATTTTGCCTCAACCAAAAAGTGCTCGGAGTGCCTAAAGAAGTTTTCACTTCAAAAACAAGTACCAGGAGACCGAGGTAAAGCTCGATTATAAGCTGGGCTATGATTTCAATAAATATTATTGCAAATTTCCGTGAACATCGTTTAGGTTAGGCCTATAACATTAAACAACTAAATAAAGGGTATGTTTATTTAGCAGAAGTATTCGTTGCCATGGTAACTTATAAATAGATACAACATTAGGCTTACCTCTAATAAAATACACTTTAAAAGAAAACAGATGATTATTGTAATGGCATTGAAAACATTTGCATCAGCTGTGCTTCGTTTAAAAGAAAACATATGATTATTGTAATGACATTGAAAACATTTGCATCAGCTGTGCTTTGTATTGTTTAAAATGGACAAATTTAACTTTTTAATTTAATAAAAAGACGTAGAAAACGAATTTTCCCAAACTGGTGACCATTTCCAATCGATTTCTCGTGGTCAAAAGCCCCATATAAAATCAAAAAATCAAAAATCCTTAGACGGAGATTCCAGATCCATTTAGCAGACAGACAATTATCTCTCGCTTTAGAAGATAAGATAATATATTTTGGACATTGTTGTTTGGACACGAGGTTTTTGTTAAAGTGTGTATATTTGAAATCATCTCTTGTTTGGCTAGGTATTAAGAGACTTGTCCTGACATGTTTGTTTTTTGGCTTACAATAAACCAAGGCACGTTTATTTGCAACAAATTTGCTAATTTAGAATCAGGTAATTGGTCTTCACGACTAACAGTTTTTTTAGGTTAGGTAAAAGCAAACTAAAATCTGACTGTATAAAAACATCTGGTGTTACATATTATATTGTTTCCTGTAGTTTTTCATATCAAAATTTTGTACGAAATGTTGGTAAAAATTACAACGCATGCCGTAATTCGAATTATTGGGGATGGTCGTGTCTATATCGATCTCTGTATTACATTAGCTATGTATAGGTCACTGCTCAGTCGTAATTTCCGTGAAAATATCAGAGTATACAATAATATGTTTGTATTGGCTTCGTCATGGGTTTGCCGTCGTAGTTGGCGATCGAAACGAGTTTTAATATAAGAAGTTTACTGTTATTTAAGATGACAAGTAGGCCCACTTCTCTTTTACCACTTTGTCTATCAGGGTATTTAAGTGAAAACATATCAAGAGAAAATTAAAACCACTTAATTTATTGACGACCAACCCGATCAAACACTTTTTTATTGTTAAGGTAAGAATTAATTGTAACTGAAGAAATTAAAGTATTTATATAAATCAATACTAATTTACTGCTTAGTGTGGTTCACAATATTCCGCTTTTTCTGTTGTGCACGTGAATATACAACTTCTTTTTAAGTTTATACCATGTAATTTACGAAAATATGTGTGGCTATATTACTTAAGGCTCTTCTTTACCACGTTTCGGATTCTATTTATAAATTAATAATCTGGGAAACTACTTTAAGTTATAACGAAGACTTTATATTTTTTACGCGTTAGCTTAAAATATGGAAATTATTGCTTAAAACTCCCAAAAAATGCATTAAAAATAATCGATTTTTACTCATTTAAACTGTTGATTAAAAGGAGTTGCCGACGATTTCATTCAATTATGAGATATAAGACTAAAGCACAAAGCTTTTAAGAACAATTTAAGATGTTTCACAACTTTTAGGTTGAAAAACGGCGTCCGAAACACGGTAGTACGAAGTGCATATTTTTGCTGTTTTACACAAGGTATAGAAGACCCTTAAGGGGAGGATAACCTGTCCGCCATATTGAATATGATTCCCATAAGAGCAATGCTAAAGAATAAGTAATTTTTTCCCGTTAATTCGTGGAATAAATTTAAAAATTTTGTTTCATTTTGAAGTACCGTCATATGCGGATGTTGATTGCTGAATACATTTTCAAAACCCGTTTTATTGTTTTCATAAACGTATGATGTAAATAGTAAACTTTATTAATTTTTTACTCAGTTGCAAAAAGAGATATTGCAAAAAACCTTATCAATCAACACCCACAATCTATTTTACTTTAAGAAAAAGAAAAAAAAAATACATCTTTAGTTTTTTGAAGAATTGAAGTTTAGCATTGTGAAACAGGTACTTGGTTAAATCCTCCGTAAAGTTTGCAATTGAGCCAGGCTTCTAATTAAAGGACTAGTGAAGAAAGGACAGTTTAGCACGCTGGAATTTGTTTGGGAAACCAACGACTAAAATACATAAATCTACTGCCCTCTCATTATTTACCAGTGTATCACCTTAAATTAATCGTACTTAAATCTGATTAAAACATTAATAAAAGAAACGATCACTAGACTGCTATTTAAATTCGATTAAAATATTAATGTAATTCGATAACGCAGCTAGACCGCTCACATGAGTTTATTTGTTTTAGGGTTTAACCCAACTATTTGGAAAATTTGTTTACTCACCAGAGCTCTGATATCTGCCTGCGTGTAAGAAATATATTCAATTTGTTTCCACCTCAGCGTCCAGCCCCGGCTCACTCTCTGCTTTGTTCCGCTCGCTTGTTTGACCTTGCGGCCTCGAATTATGGAGTGATTCGCTTCGCTCGCAACGGGCAAACTCGCTTCGCGTGGTAAAAAGTGCAAAAGTACAGGGTGCTTTTACGTTTTAATCGATTTTTGGGGAACGGTCGTGTAAAAAAACAAAATGTTAGCTGATTAATCTCCTAAATTTATTTTTTTTAGATAAACTCCAACAAAGTTTAATTCTAGTACAAAAATCTGAAAAAGTACTTCCTGTTGTTGGATTTTTGGATAACAAACTTAGAAGCGAACTTAGAAAACCAACGTGTGTACCAAATTTGGACCAAATCGGACTATGCGGCCGTTAAGTGAGAACACATATTTACCCGAAAACGTGTTCTGGGGACCATGATCGGTGCTCATTTACTTCTCCCGACCTTAGGTCTCACTATAAGTCACTGCAATAGCTCGTCTTTGCTATGGAAATTTGCTAAAAAGAAACCTAGTACGTACTAGCATTGTATTTGGATAACCTAATAGAACTCCGATATAATGCAATATTTTGTTCCACTGGAAATTCGACGATAGTGGCGCTATCTATTGGGGAAACGACGGAAGCTATATGAAACACCAATGCTACCAATGATTTCTCCCTAGCGCTACCTCGCGGCGCGATCATGTACTATTTTCGCGACAACCTTTTTTTCGGCACACAGCCCCCCCTTATGGATGCAAGATCTATTTATTATTCATGATCTATGGTACTGGTCTAATAAAAGGCTTCAGTACAATGTAATAATACTTGGATAATTCACTAATTAAATTTTTGTTCCTTCATTTTCGGAGAAGTTGATTGGCCGAGAGGCTAAATCAGTTAGCCCAGTTGGAACCTCTTGGGTGCTATTGGAAAATTACTTTGTTTCTTATAAGCCGTAAATTATGGTTGTAGATAAGGACGAGATTACAAGTTTAGTCTTTAATTGATGATATCAATTCTTATTATTAAAATTGAAAGCAAATCGTTGATGCAAAGAAAAATTAAGTGTAACATTATGATTCCTGTGTAGTCTGTATAACGTATAGTTTGGCGCGTGTTGGCTGAAATTTAATCTTCAATTCGGCGTGTAGAATAGTCTTGCCGTGATGGGTCACAGGTTCGTACCCACAATTAGCACAAGTTATAAAAATATTTCGCCCGTGACATCAGGTAGGGTGACGTCACGCTACAAAATCCACACCTCTTTGTGTTTGCAAATGTTGACAATAGATGGCGGGCCTAAATATATCAACCGCCTTCTATATTTAGATTTCGTTATACAGAGTGTTCATAAAGTTTTTTTAACCTCCACTGAAGATAAGCTAACAAAACTTTGTGTATATATTGTGTTGCATAACACGACTAATGTTTTAACCTCTGTGATTTTGGGGGGGGGTTAACAATTTGAAATGTAAAGGTAGGTCATGTAATACACCATTGAAAAGCTTATCAAAAGAGATACAGAATGGTGCAAACTAGAGCTTAGCATCTTGCTTCGTTTCAAAGTAATGGACAATCAAAGTTCTGGAAATAGATATTTTTATAATAACATCAAAGCAGGTTATTAATTTGTTAATATTAGGAATAAGTAAGTTTTAGGTTGAGGTTAAATGCAACACATTTTAAAAATAGAAACTGTAAATAAATGTACTACGCTACGACTAATTTATCTGAGTTTCTATTTGTACTTGAAAAACTTTGGGGGAAAATGTAGGATGGAACCGGGAATGCAACCTTTGCTACTGACTTTCTCTACTGTAAGCGTAACTGATAACCACCGCTTTTCGTGTACTGATAGGATAGCAATACCTCCCTCATTTTGTTGTGATGGCACTCAGTTTTGCCTTTTTACAAAATGAATCGCTCAAATGACAAGGTTGAAATGATTTTTTTTACGGACAAGAATCAGCTTTGGTGTTATAATAAAAATATTATTTTCCAGAACTTCGATTGTCCATTACTTTGAAACAAAGTAAGATATTAAGCTCTACTTTGCACCATTCTGTTTCTTCTAATTTGAATTTGTTAAACCCTCTCTAGGCCCCCCCCCCCAATCATAGAGGGTCAGGTATGTCAACGAATTTGTCCTGTTATGAACACCCTGTATACAGATTTTTCTAATGCATTTTGAGAATTACCAGAACAAGAAGTCACGAAAAGAAAATTAGCTGGATCTGTCGTAAATACGAAAATTTAATTAAAATTAACATGGGAGAAATCTTTAATCGTCACTAAACTATGAATTGGTACATTGGAATTGAACATCGCTGGTCATATTCTAAAAATGTTCTTGAAAAAGTCAAGAAAGCTTAACTGTTTGATCTTGGATACGCGGTACTGCAGCGAGACAATTTATTTTACTCCGCCATGCAGGTTCCGCTTTAAATAATTTAGTTTCAGTGCAAGCATATTCGCTACAGAACAAGCCGCTGTTCAAATGGTGGGGGTGAAGAGAAAATAGGCTTAAAAACTGAAACTGTAATTAGACCTACATATAAAAAGAAGAGGTGCCAAATTGGCATGAAGAATGTAGGCCCCGCTGTATTTCTACTTTGCAGGGAAATATCTTTGGACGGGTTCCAAACAAGTTAAACAATTTAGTGAAATCACAACCTAAACTTAGACGAGACTCAAAATAAAATGTTATTTGCAAAATATCGTATTAAACCATTGGGAAATTTCAATTGGTTTTTTTTAGAAGGAAATAGTACGGTTGTCATAATGTCGTGGGGCGTCGAGTACCAGGAACTGAACAAATAACAAAGAAAGTTTATTTTAAAATGTTTATAGAGTTTTTTGTGTGCTTTCTACATCATGACCTTTGTAAATGCGTAATATGTAAAAAAGGAACAGTCCTGACTGATTCATAATCA
>JAGFPH010003565.1:90127-109503 GCA_018207615.1 Philaenus spumarius | reverse complement strand
CTTGTTTAAAAAACAATCCAGTTTAGGCTACCACAAACAAATATGAACAAATTCTACGGTATTTGTATACTTAAGCAGCTATTCAACGCCTTCGTAGACCGATTTCCCAAATAACTTAATTTTGGAAATTTGCTCGACTAACGTCAGAGGTTCAGTTACGTGATGGAATTCTACTGTATTGTGAAAATACAATAAACAATTCATAACTTACCACACGTTGTTTGTTTACCGTAATCGTATAGGCCTACAATAGGTTTTACAATTTGTAAACATTATTGCTTTGCGTTTGTAGAGGCATGTATAGAGCCGATATTAGTTGTAGTTACTTTAGCCGTAGTTAGCTCTGTTACATAGATTTGCAATTTTATTTATGTTTAAAATATTTATTTTATTTAAGCAATTACTGTAGTTACTTTAATTGGACAAATTGAATGACGATATAAACGATTATTGTGCGGTAAACGTTTTTACAAAACTTAACCCTCCACCATATTAATTCAGCCTTCGACAGGTTTTTGAAACTTTTGGTACAATGGTTTTTTTTTTTTGTAGGTTTTTTTTTGGTACAAACTTTTCGACAGGTTTTTTTTTCAATTTGGTACAATGGTTTTAATCCTTAATTTATGTCAACAGTTTTAACGAAATCTGTTATCCCATGATGTAAACATGAGCAAAACTTGACGGTGTTTAAAGTGTGCACACTCCTTTCTCAATAATTTTAAGTGTGACCACAATCGGTACGTAGTGAAATTCCATAAAAAATTAAAAAAAAAACCACCAAATTTCACAATAACGGCAATATAATTATTGTAACACCTGATTCGCCGTTAAGCATCATCAGGTAACTAAAAAAAATAAATATTGAGCTTGACTTGTGAGAAGATATACTTGATAGAATAAACTTAGAACATAAAATCTCACGACTAATACGTTTATTAACTCAAACGCGTTTCAACGACAAAGTCGCCATCTTCAGTGATGCACGAGCTACAATAGTCAAACTATAACTGTAGTTATAACGCTTTTGCGTTAAAAACGTATAAGTTGTGAGATTTTGTGTTCTAAGTATATTCTATCAAGGTACCAGTAACTAAAAACTAAATTGTATATGTTTTTATATACTTGACCGACATCTATGTTATGAGGGCGGGGTGGAATGGCAGGGGAAGGGGGAGTATACCTGAGAAGAATAAAGAAAGAACTGAGCGGTTGTATAAAATACAATGGGTGTTAATAAAAAGGATGGGTTATGTACCTGTTCATTTAGGTTAAAAGGAAGGCAAATGAGAACAAATCTTTTTATTTTATAAAATGTTGATTCATAATGTTTTTTGTTGATAATGTTAAAGTCTTACATAGAACAAAAAAAGTAAGATTTGGTCCAAACGTTGGTTTTCTAAGTCACTCAGACGACATCGTTACCCATAAAAATGTAACAATCGGAAGCACGTTTTTAACAGGTAGTAAAATGTTTTTGAGATTTTTCGTATAGAATGAAATTTTGTCATCTAAAAAAACGTATATAGGAAATTATTCTACACATTTTATTTTTTACACGACCTTATAAAAAACCGATCAAAACGTAAAATACCATAAAAGTACCATTCAAAGCGAGTTTGATGGCTGCGAGCGGCGAACCAGTCCATAATCTGGAGGCGCAAGTCGAAATGCAAACTCACAAAGCGAGTGTTTCCACTGCGAGCGGAACGAAGCAACGCGTAAGCCGGGGCTGGAGGCTGAGGCGCAAACAAATTCTACTGATATATTTCGTACACGCATACAGCTATTCAGCGCCTATGAGCAGACCAATAGTTGAAACCCTAAGACATATAAATTTAATTTTGGAAATTCGCTCAACTCACGTCAGCGGTTTAGCGGCGTGATCGAATTATTGTAATAGATGAGCCAAAAAAACATGACTGTTTTTAAAATTAAATTGTTCGAGAACCAAAAATGCTTTATTATTGCAAATATAACTAAAATATTTACATGATTTTGCCATTTTATTTATGGAAGATTATGTCTCTCAAGTGACGTCCATTTACGTCTACACAGGCTTCCCATCTTTTCTGTAAACTTGAAGTTACTTTACGTAACATTGATCGAGGAATAGCAGCAACCTCGTTTCTTATGCACTGCTTAAGTTCAGCTATATCACGGGGCTTCGACACAAAAACTTTACTTTTCAGATATCCCCATAGCCAAAAGTCACATGATGTAAGGTCTGGGGACCGCGCAGACCACTGAACATCACCAAATCGTGAAATCAAGTGTCCCGGAAACAACTGACGTAAAACCGTCATAGAGGGTCCTGCTGTATGGCAAGTGACCCCATCCTGCTGAAACCAGATATCTTGAGTGTCAATTCCTAAAAGACGTAACTGCGGCACCAAAAAGTCCCTAATCATGGCCACATATCGGGCTGAATTGACAGTGACAGTCCTTCCCTCATTGTCCTAAAAAAAATACGGCCCGATGATTCCAAACCGCGTCACTCCGCACCAAACAGTCACTTTCTCTGCATGAAGCGGGCGTTCATGAATTTCTTTTGGATTTTCGGCTGACCAGTGCCGAAAATTTTGTTTGTTCACTTTACCTGATAATTCAAAGTGTGCTTCATCGGACATTATCAAAACTTGAAGTAGGTTTTCTTCATTCACAAGCTGTAATAATCTCTGGCATAAGGTAATGCGTGGTACGAAGTCTATGTCTTTCAGTTTCTGTGTCATCGCTATTTTATAGGGGTGGAAATTCAAGTCACAATGTAAAATTCTACGCAGGGAAGTGTTGGATATTGCCAATGCAACAGATTGTTTGCTGGCCGAACGTTTAGGACTTTGCAGTACACTTGCGTGGACATTTTCAATGTTTTCTGGTGTTCGAACTGTACGGGGCCTCCCACTTGGCTTTATTTTGAGAGCCGAAGCCGTATTCCGGAAGTTATTTACCCACTTCAAAATCGTATTTCGACAAGGAATGTCGCCATGACGACCAATGTTGAAGTGAGCACGAAATTGTCGTTGCGTAGCAACCACGGACTCGTTATTTTTGAAAAATGTTTCAATCACAAAAGCACGATGATGCACTTGCCACTGATGATCCATGGTAACTAACCTCAAAATGGCATTAACTAACCCACAATTAAACGCAACAATGAACTCTGTAAGAAATATAACAGCTGATCAATCGCCACATGAAAACAGTCAGGTTTTTATGGCTCACCTGTTATTAATTTAAAGGTGCGTACACACTTGCGCGCCACTGGCCTTTAATTCGTTGGAATTGTTGATTTCCAAATTGGCTATTCATAGGTAACCCACAAACATTCAGTACGGTATTCATTTTGCAGTGAAGTTGTAAACATGTTGTAAATAATATTTCAAAATAGGCTTAATTTTGTTTGCGGTATTTTAATAGGAACATAAAAACTGGTGTTTCATGAAAAATGTTTTTGAAATTGATATGTATTTTTATACACTTCTATTAAGAACTAAATTACAAAACTTTTGTATATTTTGAAAAAATTACAAAAAATGTTTGCTACGTTTTATGTAGGTTAAAGTTGGAATTTTCCGTTACTGGAAATGTTTTGCTTCCTGAACTAATAACTTTTAAAATTTTACATCAATAAATTTTTTAGTTGCATATATGCATTTTTTGGACCTTTTTCTATAAAAAAAGCTACTGAACACTTTTGGATTGGGTTGTAGTTACTATATTTGGCGAATTTTTGAAAAAAATGCTTGCAAAACGCAAAAATCCGGGCGAATTAACGAGGACAGTTCTGCCACTTACAGGTTTAACTTATTTAATAATGACAACTAAGAGAGATTCACATATCTTATTTGGTTCACAACTTATCTTTTCCTGTTCTCACTAGTTCTTCTCACGTCGGTATGAAGGCAGCAAAGATATTATTTTTGTTTTACACTGGTCCGCAGATATACCGATCTCCGCGGATATTTCTCGCCAAGCATCTGTTTTCATTTGTTTTAAAAAAATCCTTATGCAGACGATCCCAAAGAATGATTTGGTTTCTGTAGAATTTCTGAACAATCCATATTTAATCACTGGAAAATTAATATCTTGAAAAACAATAATCATATGCGCGCTGAAAAGAACAAACCTTTCAAGCTCTCGTCCAAATATGAACGGCGTACATTCACAACATACATTTTTGTACGGCGCGTGCCACGTAAAAATTTGACGAATCCAGTGCGCACGATTGTGTACTTACCTTAACAATAAGCGGTGTGCGTTTATGACATACTGTGTAGAAGATAATTATGTAAACAATTTTTATCTTGTATAAATTAATTATGTTTATTTCATATAATTTAAAATAAGATGCACTAAAACATTCATTCAAATGATAAACATAATCCTATTTTTTTTGTAAACAATAACACATTTCATTTTGGTGTTGTATAAATCTTACTTTGAAGTATCATTACATTGCATTAACATTAAATTTAAAAAATATTAACTTTTAATTTCAGTTTGTCCAGTTGCTGTGTATATATTTTATTTGCTTGTGTTGTTTAATTTGATGTGTTGGGTTTGTAAACGCTTGTAACTAATAGTATGCAATGGCTTTGTGTTCTTTACAGCCTGTTTCTCCAGATATCCCACCTCCTTTACCCTCCCGTAATCCTTCGAGTTCTCCGATACCTCTGTCGCCGCCTCCTCTGCCTCCACGACAGTATCTCATGGCGCAGTCGGAAGCTTCTGCGACTAGTAACAATGCTGTAAGTACTTGGTATTTTAACACAACTTACTGCTTAGCTTTTTTTTTTAATTTAACGAGTGCTTACTTTAACTGTAAGAGAATATCACTATGTTAAGATTGAATAAAGCTCAGGGCAGACACCTTTAGAACCTTCAGGCAGGAAACTTTGATGGGTAGACTAATTAAATCAGTGTTCAAAGTTAAATTGTAACTATGGATGTTTAATGTGTTTCAGTCACTTGACACTGCTTTAAACAAATAATGAGTTTATTTAATTTATTACAGACAATACTTATATTTATCTTTTGCTTTCAAATTGTTTTCCTTCTTCCTTAAAGCATCTTTCAACTCTTCCGGGAACACTGCTCCGTACTCTACGGCATAGTTCGTTATCATTGTTTAAATCATGTAATGCGTCGCATATTGACCCTTCAATTCGTCAATGGTCTGTGGCTTTTTAGAATAGAGTCCTTGACGACACCCCGTACGAAAAATCCATTAGCGTGATATCTGGTGATCGTGGAGGCATGTCAATATCTACCCTTCGACCAATCACTCTTTTTTCAAAAGTTTCGTTCAAATCATTGTGGACTGCAGTGGCATAATGTGGTAAAATACAATCATGTTTCCTGAAAGTAAATTTCCTGAAAGTTTTCAGCACACGGCACGGGTCTTGGTACCACGTAATTTTGAAGCATATCCAAATATTTATCTCCTATCACTGTTCCTTCAAAGAAAGTATGGTCCAAGTACGCCAAATGATGACATTGTCACCCAAACACTAACACCTGGTTGATTGAGTTGGTGCCTTAACAAAAGATTTTGATTTTCAGTGTACCAGTAAGTACATTTATGTTTGTTAACTTGTCGGCTTAACCACATCAGACCACACAATTTTAGTGAATAACTGAGGATTATGTTTGTGTTGGTTAATGATCAATTCGCAAAACTGAATACGTCGATCTGGGTCATCGTCAAGCAGCCCATGGACTAAACGTGGAATATAAACTTTAAATTTAACTCTGTGTGACATTCTTTGCACATACCTTCGTGATAACTCCAGCTCAGGGGCTAATCGTCTGATTGATTTTCGTGGACTTTGAGCCACAGCTGAACATACCTTCAATTATTTTCCTCTGTTGTGACTGTTATTGGTCGGCCATATCTTGGAGCATCTATAACAGATCCATGTTTTTCAACATCCATGTTTTTCAGATCCATGATTTTGAATTAAAATGTCTGCAACATTCATTAATAACTGCAATAGCGTCACTTTTATAACAAGTTTTTAAAGCGAAAATCCTTTCTTCTTTCGTTAACATAGTTACAACTGTTTAACACAAAATTCGGAAACTATATCTTTAAACATGTCCAGCTGACTAGTAGTCAAGTCAACGAAAAGTTATAAAGGGAAATGGAAGGAACACTATTTTTGACTTTGGGACATTGTTTGGACTACTGTGCTGTACTCACGAGTGTGGTGGACCTGGAAAGAACTCAACCCGCGCGGCATAGTGCATTGGTTTTGCCCTGTCACTTATTTTAAATGCATTTCTAAAAACATCGGTCTGCATATCTTCTCTTGAAAACACGGAAGTTCTCTTTATTAAAAATTAGTAAGTGTGTTTAACAATAGTATTGAAGGATGTTACCGAGGTGATCCACTAGGATTTGAAAGTAGGCATTTCTGAGAAATCGGGGGTTGATAGTTCCGCAAAAAATTTTAGTGACATGGCTATTACAGCCGTGGCCAATGGCACCAGTCTTAGCGCCTGTAAATCTCAGGTCCACACGCGTGTGTACTACACAGTAGTTAGGAGGTAAATATACTAAAAGTCCCCACACCTAGCAGGTGATCGGGGTGCAGGGGAACACTTAGATAGAAGGTCCTTTTTTTTCGGTTTTTCACTTATATCTCGAAAACCACGCGTCTTAGCGATAAGACCGTTCTACAAATTTAAAGCTCACAAAATGTTCTACAAGATTTCATTCTATTAACTTTTTCACTATCTCGCATAGTTTCCGAGATATCAGCGCTCAAAATTCGCTTATTTTAAAAAAAGGCATTTTTCCTAGCTTTTTTTTGCCTTATTTGGCTAACTAACATTTCCATGTTATTATCTTTCGTTCAATAAATTTCTGGTAGGATTTGAAAATTAACTTAAATTTTAAAAAGAGTGAAAAAAGAAATAATAATTAAATTTCGTTTAACTAAACTGCAAACAAAATTTGATCGCACTTACCGTTCGTTAAATTAACCTCGTTCGCGATTGTTGTCCAAATTTCTTGTTTTAGATTGCTCTTCATATATTGAGGATCACTTGGGTTGTATAATACCGGATAGCTCCGCACTAATTACATTAGTTTTTCGTCGACAAATTCCACTTTGGCAAATAAAACCAACTTCAAATAGAACTCTTGAATGGAGAGTGGGTCATACAGTTTCACGAGTGCCACAGCGCTGCCCTTCTCTGCTGTCTCTCAATTCACGCTATACCCTTCCACAACAAGAGCCACAAAAACTGAGCTGCAATATAGGACCGGCCGGTAGTTTCTCTTTACTTGATCAAACTTTCATTTATTTAATTTTACTTTTTAAAATAAAATCTGCAATATATTTTTATACTTTTAATCATCTTTCAGGTATAAATATAATTTGTTTTTGTGATTGATTTTTAGTAGTAATTATGGATCGGTCAAAAGAAAAATGTTAGCTACACTTATCGATGCTTATCTAAACAGATCTTTTCTTTGGGATCCTCTGCACTAAGATAATTTTTTTTAAACAATTAAAAGCAGACGCTTGGAGGAAAATAGCAGCAGAGATGGATATGTCTGGCGAACCATTTGTAGGGATGGCGAATTTCTTTGAAATATCGTGTTTTCGATGTATCACAAGTTCACGTATCGATACCTAAAACATATCGGATTGAAAATATCGATATGTCGAAAGAAATTTTATTCATTTTAAAACTAGATTTGACAATTTGTTTTGCATATTCATTAGATTTGTCTTTAAATTGTCTAGATTTTTACTTTTACGTAAAATATTTAGTTTAAAAAAATATATATTTGACTTTAAAAAGTTTGAATCTCCGCCATCTGGAAACAGATAACTTCAGTAAAATTTATTTTTGCATATTTGTGTAAACCAAAGTGATAAACATGCATGGTGAGTTTCATGAATGTATTTTAAACCGTTCATGAGATAATATTTTGTTTAAAAAAAACCCATACTGACAGACAACTTTTCAACCAAGCAAGATGGAACACATGTTATATTGTATTATTTGCTAGTTTTGACCTGCTGAATAACAAGGTAAAGTTTGATAGAATGGTTGCAAGATACCCTGTATTGCACACGATAATATCTCTCCAAGTCTGCATTGGATATTCATAGAATTGTTTAAGTCATTTTTTAGTCATCACTGTAGTTAAACCCTTTGCCAGACAGGAGACAAGGCTCAATATGTTAGTAAAATTTAAACTAAGTAGGATAAGTAGTTTTTGACTGAAGGGGTTCTAAACAAAACTAACTTTCCCTTTCAATATAATTGTAATATATTGTATTTATTTTGTTTTCATTGTAAGGACGTTAACAAATAAATTGGACACACAGTACTTCAATGTATAATAATTATAATGCAGGAATGAAGAAAGCTTTTTAATTTTAGAGTTTAGCATTTAAGACATCACAAAGGTGGCAGAAATGCTTTACATTGGTGTGGGTTATTCAACATAGTTTATAATTTTGTTTATTCATTCTTTTCTTGTCTGTATCAAAGTTTTAGCTATGCGGGATTGTATTTCAAATCCGTTTGGCGGAATTCTTACTTCTTGTATTTGGAATCATTGGATTATTCACTTCTTCATAAAGTTCTTTTCCTTATCATTTGAACAAAATGTGGTTTTATTAAGTACATAATCTTTTGTAATAAACGCTTGTAACAGTTTTTTTAAAGTTATTATTTTTAATTTGTAGTTATTAATTTTGAAGAATTACGATACAATCAATTCGTTCGTTGTCTTTCTGTATTTGTCCTTTTTTTTAAACCACAATCCGAACTTTACAAAATGTGTTATTTTTTATGTACTAAACAGAACTAATTTGAATCTTTTGTATTTAGAGTTAGTATTTAAATAATTTTCTTTCTGAAATATGAAATGTACTTTCTTAATTGACTTTCTTATTTTTATACAATTTTTACAAAACTGAAATTCAGTATCTAAATACAGATTTTTGCCATATTAGTGGGATTATTTTTTCAAACCCACCATTTTGTAAAGACTTTTAATCATGCTTGTATAACAAATCTGAAGAAATGAAGAAAACGTATCTGAAGCGGGCTACACACATGACACCTCGAATAGTTCGTAGTTCGCGCGAACCAAGCTCACCACTTTATGCCTGTGTGTGGATGTTGACGAACTTGGCCTTCTATCGAGATGAAAAACATTTGTTGGGTTCCCCGGCAGAGGTCAGGTTGTTCGCCTGACCATTGTTCGCCATTTTATCAGTGGAAACTCAACAGTAGAAAACAATCCACTTTTCAGTAGTTAGTGGATTAGTTCGTGTTTTTCTTGCTTCAATAAAATCATCCTTGATGCTGCTATAGATTCCTCCATGCAAGTTTCTGGAATTATTTTCCCCAGTGCTTGAGGCGAATTGGCGCACACGAAAATGTCAGGTCTTCCATGTTTCCCCCAGTAGCAAAGTAGCGAGGAGTAACAAGGTGATGTTCGGCCGATATTGATTTGATCACGTGAGTATCTTACTTTCATATATGGGGTGTCGCAATTTCCAATAAATAACTGAATTCGACCTAACTCGTTCTTAAAAAATGTTGATAGTTCTTCACATTGCTTTCCCTGAGATGATTTAAAAGATTAACGTAAGAACATTTTTCTCTATCGCGGAACCACTGCTTGGTGCTCTCGAATCTCTTCTTCTGTTTTCTTTGGAAAGACACCCAACCCATCCAAAACAATAATAGCAGCTGCAACCTTCGAACAACTCATTTTTTAACTGGAGTTTTGGTCGAACCATTGTTGGTATTTCCCTCTAGTGTGTGTAGCGAGCCGCTCCCCCGAATTTGTTTCCCTTAGCTCGCTTAAAGGTATAAATTGATTACAGAATGTCTGACCTGCTACATTAAACTTATACGATGGGCGTTGAAATATAAAACTGCAATCAGTTAAATTATATTCATTGATTACAAATACAGCTTACAACATTATTTGTATAATTTCGGAAGAGTAGAATGTATGACAATTCTCGCCTTGAAATTATGAGCTATCTTTATTTTATTTTTAAAAATCATGGCACAGCACTCAGCGGTGGTAGATAAAAATCGAAATTCTCACTGTTCTTTGAGAAAATCGAGGTAAAGAATTTGTTATGAATTCCAAATGAAAGTAGTCTTTAATTTTACCTTGGTAAAACGTGTTAGATGGATTTGAAAGTCGATGTTGTATTTTTGCTCGTTTAAATTTTGGGTGACGTGGTCCTTGTTCAATCACAGATTACTTCAGAGTCTTTAAAACTTTCATTCATTCTTTTCCTAACGCTACAGAAGTTGTGTGTCTGCAACTTCACTAGTTCGTTTTCTTCTTATTCGTCTTCAAAAGAAGGGATGACACTTTACACTGCCATTATTAAACTTAATCTTTCTTTAAATAATGTACCCACTATCGACTTGTTCATAGTTCATCTGTGATTTTTCTGTCGGAAATATCCAACTAGGGCATCAATATCAGTCAACTTGTCTTCACTAGTTGAGGGTTTCGGCTGAAGTTAGTTTACAATAATTATTGCTTAAAAATTATTCTTAAGCCTTTTAACCTTTTTTAAATGATCCCAGTCATACTTTATGGGGTGAGGGAGACATTCATCTCCAGTTGTTTTCAAGTCTGAAATAAATCTGAGATGGAATATCACCGTCAATTATGCACAATCAAATGATAATTCGCTGCACATCGCCATTGTGTACCTTGTGCTGCGACATTTTGATTTCATCTGACAGGAATTGGAGAAAGTCGCACTAGCAAAACTAAAGACAAGATCAAACATGCAAGTCTTCACCCTAGAGGTCCTGTCAGCAGATGACTTGAATGCTTGCGTATTATACATTGGGCGATTATCGGCCGACTCGAGTCGTCCGACGATGTTGCCAGCGATTTCAACGAAAGGAAGGAGCGGAGCCTGAATCGGCCGTCGAGTCGATAGATCGGTGGTAATCTTACTTACATAATGAATAAACACAAATAGAAATCGAGTTATCGTCGTGGTTTTATTTTGTGTTGAATCGTATCGCATCATTTGCATTCGCTATTGGAACGAGCGGTCTTTAGATGAGCTGAACCGATCACCAGATACCGTGTTCGAATGGTCTATCGATCGATACAATTGATCGGTTACGATATCGCGAGCAAGAGTGATCTGGACCATCCAATTTATCAAGCCATTCTTTTCTCCCATTCTTTGCTCGTGTATAGAGCCCCTCCTACTGTGTTTCTATCAAAATATACAAGTTTCTCTTGGACACTAACAACTGTTCTCATATTACTCTCTCGTTTTTCGATAGTTTTTCCATGTTTTGTGATTCGTAAACCATCCTCATGTAGTTCCGAAAATTGTGAATCCAGCTCAATTAATTTATTAATCAAGAACGACTGAACCGTGGTCATTCGATGTACCATTTTTCGCTCTCGGTTTTCTTTTATTTAAACCCAAAGTAATCACAGTTGTAGGTTGATCGATCAGCCTTCTGAATTTAGGACAACGTGTGCCAGTCGCGGTTGTACTGAAAAGTCGGCCAGCTGGTTGGATTGGATCCAGTTAGCTTAATCATTTTTATGTTTCTCCATCTCACGAATAGGGGGGAATGAGAAAATATCTCTATTGTTAAAAAAACGACTACATTTCCTAACAGTTTTTACCGAATTTCCATAGGGAAGATGAGCTATGCATTGAATCTTATGTTGGACCTAAGGTCGGGAGTGATTAATGAGCATCGATCATGGTCCCCAGAACACGTTGTGGGATGGGTGTCAGTCAAAAATGTATATATGTGTTCGCATTCTAACGTCCAATTTGGACCAAATTTTGTACACACGTTTTCTACGCCGCTCGAATGAGTTCAGTAGTCAAACAAATCCAACAGCTTAAGTACGTTTTTTGATCGGAAGGATATGTATTTTTTTATTTTTCGTAATAAAATGAAACTTTTTTGTGGTTTTATCTAAAACATTAAGGGAGAAAGCAACCGGAAACGCAACCGCTTCTCACTGTAACCCTATCTAAACAGTGCAATTTCATGCAACTGAACGCTTTGACATTGCCTCATTTCAAACCATTTTATAAGTCTATCTTTTGTAATTGAGTGTTGAAAAAATAACTGAATATTCTTTATAAAATTTCGGATCTGGCTTGCAAATTATTTTTCATTATTAATTTTTTATTGTGTTAGGAAAAATAATCAAACTTTGTACTTAAAAAATGTCAATTACATAACAAATCAAAAGCATTTAAAAAAATGTAAATTGCAAGACGAATGCGTATTGCGACTGTGCTTAAAATGATTGCAAACAATTTTATGATAAAAAGTAAACGAAATAAATTGTTTGAAATTTAACATTGCTCTTATGGGATAAAAATCCAAGATGGCCGCCACTACAGCAGACCCTTAATATAAGATATTATTCTGCCCATCTGGTTCCCTGGGGGCAGCTTCTGATCCGAGGCCGACTCTCGGGATGCAAACTCGTGAAGGGTGTTTGTCCGCTGTAAGCGAAGCGAAACCATCCATAATCCGAGGCTGCAAGGTCGAAGTACACACTTACTTTCCGCTGAGAGCGGAACGAAGCAGCTCGTGAGCAGGGACTGGAGGCTGAAGTGCAAACAAATTCTACTAATATATTTCGTACACGCAGGCAGTTAAGCGCCTTCGTGAGTAGACCAATTTCCCAAATAGTTGAAACTCTAAAACATGTAAACTTACTTTTGGAAATTCGCTCAACTCACGTCAGCGTTTCAGATGTATGCGCAAATTATTTGCTGTTTGTATTTTAAACAATATTATTTTGTTTACAAGCTTTAAGGTAGGTAAGGAATCGTGATTAAATGCAATGCTAATTTTCTATTAGTGGAAGTACATTTTACTGTTTACCATAAGAAAGGCGCTTATTGTAGGCTATCTGTTATAAGTAAATACATACTGATGGCACATTTTGGAGATATTTTACTGCATTATTTTTTGAATATTCTGATCAGTTTAAGGAGCCAAACAAATACATTAACTTCATATATAACTAGGGGCTCCGCTCAAGGCCGCACTATAGGCCTACTACAGGCCGTACTGTCACAGGCCGTTGTGACGTCACAGCAGTCGCCGGATTCATGGCTCCCGGTACTGTGCTGCCTTATGACCCGTACGGCGCATCAATGTCGCGCGCTCAAAACTACTGCACCCTACGTCCAAGTTTGTGTGTAAAAAACTTATATTTTATTATTCTGCATTAACTGACCATAAATAGTGTTTTGAGGTAAATTTACAGCACATTTTTAAGGACTAAACACAAACATTGTTTAAAAGTGTAACGATACGCTTGTTTTAATACTACATCAAACCTGAACCCTAGTTATCCAAACATACACACACACAACCACATACGTCAACACAAACCTAAATATATGTAACTGTTGCATGTATAAAATATAATCTATTTTGTTCAGACAAAAACATAAAATACAGCAATACTTCATTAAAACACAATAATTGTGTTTTAAAATCTCAAAATATTGTTGTGCCCCCTACATATTTGTTTATTAATAAAGCTGATCAAACGTTATCAAAGTTATTTTATTAGTTACCACATAAAATAAGACACTTCTATATTGAGATTTCAAATCATTTTATTATATCATTTAAATTTACCAACCGATAATTTAAAATCAACATTTTATTCTATTAAACAATAACAATTAAAAGTCCGTTACCAAATCAAAACAAGAATTCTGTGCTATAAAAAACTGATTGTAAGCAAAAGAAAGTAATATACAAATAAATATCCTAGATTAACATTTATTTTAATGTTTTTCTACATTTACAAAACATTGAATCCTTAAACAAAAAGTAGATTTTTCCATTTCAAATACTTTGAGGTGTTTCATCAAACATGTACCAATAATTGTAATTTTAGTTGGTTTATTTTATACAAATTACAATGTTTAGGGCATTTTTATGAATCTATCAGTTACACAACTTTTTTGCCTTTCTTTTCAATGAGTTTTTGTCCTTATCACATTTACTGTCTTTCTTTTGTTCATTGTGTCAGTAACACTTTTAGAATAGTTATTTAGTAATATGTTACTTAATGTATAGAGACACTTAAGAATAAGTTGCTAAAAACGTACCCCACAACTATCACAGTTACTCTGTGTCATTAGGCCTGGATTACAAAACTCGGTAATAGTTTCTAATCCTTTTCTTTGGTTAAATGCTGATAAAAACTCTACTTCATATCTTTCAGATATTATAGTTTTGAACACTTTGAATCCTACAACAACTACTTCTAACAGAGTATCAGAAGGATACTTCAAAGACTCTGTTAATGATGTTAAAGTACAGTAATAGTTGTCACGTTGGGGCATAACATTTGATTCACCATCTTTTAAAGTTAACAAACTAACACATATGTTGCGTGAATTATTCTTCAAAGCCACGTGAGCTACATACCACATACCCTCCTATGTATACTAAGCCTAACATATCGTTATCCGAAACATCTACTTCCTCTAAATCTAAACGCACAACGCAGCATGCAACTGAAGGCGGGAAGCCCGGCGACTGCTGTGACGTTTCATCCGAAGTGGAGGGGAGCACTCTGGCCTTGCTCCTCCCCTGCTCGCTTCGCTCACCAACCCCCCTCCCCCCTCATCCCCGCGGTGACTCGCGGCGATACAAATGGTATGAGATTACTGTATTGTATAATCTGACATTTGTATTGAAATGGTGATTGATTACACAGCAGGGCCAAGGTTTTTGTGTGAATGACAGGATTTTTTTTATATAGTAGAGGGATACAAACCTAACCTAAAAACGCTGTTGGTTGTTGAAAAAATTAACCGATTCTAAATTTGCCAATTAGTTTGCTATGGTATAAATGTAAAAGCTTTCAAGAAATGTGCGTCTAGTGTAGGTCGTGTCATGTTGTCCGTCAGCAAAACCCCTAATTTTGTTCATAATTTATACATTTTTTCAATTTTTAAATAGGTATACTAAATATTTTTTGGATAAAAAGTAGCCTATATTAGTCTCTGAAGAGTACTCTACATGAAATTGGAAGATTCATCAAAATTGGTTCAACCATTTTGGAGATTAGCCTGGACAGACAAAAACATAAAAAAATGCATGTTTAGGTTTTTGGTAATGAGTGAATAACCATATGAGCTGGGGAAAAAAGGATCTATTTTGAAATCACATACGGACACTTCAATTTAATTTATGTGTATAGTTTATACACAACACAGGAACAAAACTGTAATCCTGTTTTATCAATTAAAACATCAAAATATTTCATATTTGATACATCTTTTTGGTATAATTACGGTTTTAAAAATTAATGAAATGTAAGGACATAAAGCTTGTCTTTTGGCATTCAGTATTCTAGTGGGAAACCAGACTGTCAAAAGGTCAAAGGTTCGACCTACTTCAGACAAGGCTATGTTAGCTTCCACACCTATTTAGTCTGTTATTTTCATTTGTTTGGATGGTAAAAAGTTGGTTTTATAATATACAAGTGCAAACTGACATTGTTAGTATAATATTACATAAAAAGTGTTTAAAAATAAGTCTGGAATTGTTTGTTGTTGAAATTAATCCGTTAATGCGCTAGTGATAAGTGATTTGAGCAATTAAGTTAGTGATTAAAATTTTACTGACATCAAACTGTATTTATATTTTGTAGTTAGAGTTGTATAGTTTTGTGTTTAAGTAAAATGTGTTATTTTTACAAAAATTTTAAATTTAGTTTGTTTTAGTTAATAAGAAAAGTCAGTATAAATTAAATGGAGTTTAAGCCTGTCCATATATCTATACACGTAAATAAAATTGGAGTGTTTGTTTGTGATTCAAAATACAAGTTTTTTCTAAGCTAATATGGTTATTCATACTTTATCAAAATCTAAACATGTATTTTTAAACATTTTTTTCCAGGCTAATCTCCTGAATGGCTGAACCAATTTTGACGAAACTTTCATTTGCACGTAGAGACTTTTCAAAGATTTATCTAGGCTACTTTTTACCTCGGAATTATTTAGGGTTCTTATTTAAATATTGTAAAAATTATGGACAAAATTAGGGGTTGTGCGAACGAACGTGACACAACAATTATAAAAAAAATAACTGATTTGGATCAAAAGCTTAACACTTTTACAAGATCGTCTGTGTTTTAATTTACTGTATACGCTGGTTTAACCGTTAAATATATATCAAAACATTAAGCAGTTCTCATAGATGTTAAATACCCCTCGACACCTGATTTGAAATGTTTATGTTCGTTCGGGAGTTTTGAGTGACAAACTGGTGGAAAATGGGATTTTTAGCGTTTATTCGTGCGTAGCTAATAATTTACGTAGGCCTAAAAGGACATGGAGCGATTTGAGCAAAACTAAATGAGGGGCGAAACTCACTTTGCGTTTTTGGGCCATGTAACTCGGATCTAAAATCGTTTTTTTTAATTGTGTGTAATGGTAAGGCACAATATTTCTCCTTTAGTCCTTTTATTTATTTAGTCGCATCTGCTAGCGAAGCCAGAGGTACCAGCTAGTTTAAAATATTTTCAAGCAGTATTTGAATATCGCAGAAGTGATATTGTTAGCTACTGTCTAACATGTGTATTAGGCCTAAATGTGTTTATTTATCTCAGCTGTTGAAAATATAACAAATATCAAAATTTATTGTAGTCCTTAGATCAGTCATGAATAGCATAGCATATAGGGTGACTGGATCGTTTTGGGGATACTTTAGTGTATCATGAATTATTCAGGATATGTGAACTACATTTTTCTGGTAAAAATTTATTCCATTTCGTTGAAACACTGTGAAGGGCCAAGCCAGTTTGAAATACCAAAAATAATAATAAGGTTTTAATTTAAAATAACAGTTACAGAACTCTACTTTGATACTTGTAGCTATTTGTTTGTTTAAAAATTATTGACTGCATGAAAACTGATTTATGAATATAATTTTCCTTGTGCCCCCTATAAAACTGTGAGTTCATAGTGTGTTACATTATTTAGTTTAGTAGAATACAACTCTCTTGTGTTACCCTTCTTTAGAAATATCCTATCTTAGCTGCTCTTCGTAATATCTGAAGTACTTTAGGCTATAGACTAACAGAGGTGCAGAAACAATTCATCAAACAAATGTTTGTACAACCTCTTTGTTTAGCATCAAAAGACTGGTTCCCTGCTGTTAGCTATTTGTTTAATAACATTGTTGTTAATGGTAGTAGCGTTTTGTTTTATGTTCCTATTCATCGACCTTGATTACTTACTGATTAATTGCTTTAAAACCACTGAGGTTGTATTTAAAAAGGAAGTACATTAGTTATAAATAATAATAATTAACCAATTCATTGTCTTTTATATACAATATTAAAAAAACAACTTATACTTTGGTATATAGGCCTACCTTGGAAAGGTAAAACAGGTAAAAAATTATGTTAAGAAAATTTGTTATTATTAAAGTATATTTACGGTAATTAGATCCACCTTCGTTACAACTGAAATATGTTATCAATATTTGTTACTAATTATTCTTGAATTATTATTCGGTTTGTATTGTCTTAAAAACACCAAACATCTTTTTATAAAAGCAACCGTGTCAATTTCATTTGTTTGAATTTTATGATAAGTATATTTTTCATTTGAAAAAAATGTGCTAATATTTTGTATTTATAGTAAATTTGTTGTATGTTTCAGAGCCCTGGAGGTCAAGTGCATACACATCATCGGACTAAGTCAAATCCTGATACGTTCAGCTCGCATAATCTCTCGTTAGTTGAAGGTAAATTTTACTTTTAATTCTTGGTATGATTAAAATAAATTTTACTTATGTATAGTCACACCACTTGTCTTTGTTGGGTAATCTAAACTTTAAACTTTACATCCTGAATTTACAGTTACAACGAATGACATACTCATCTAACCTGTAAGAATATTTTGTTTCACACAATCTGCTACAAGATGTCAAGCATTAGTCAAATCATAACTTCTGTGACTGTTTCACATTCGATTTAGCAATAAGTAAGACCTTGATAATCCGGCCGGCAGACCCGATAGTTCGGCATCCATCATCTTGAAAATTGGGACTCATTAAAAATGGCAGTTTTTGTAATTATTGAGCGATCTAGGCCCGTTCTACACGTTCTGTTGACTCCGTATCTATCAAAAACAGTGTGTAAAAATCTACTGCTCAATAAATTGTCAAAAACAAACATTTCAATCAACATTTCTTCTAAAAATTTAACCGTTTCAAAACAGTGTGCTCTCGTCGTCCTTTAAAAACATTCCCGGTTAAAGGGACCGTTAACACTTTCCTTGCTGACAGTATTTTGTTGAACATATTCCACTTAATGAAGATTATTTGAATAAATTGAAGTTTTTAGAAAAAAATATACTAAATTTCTTGTAAATGGTTGGTCGATTTAAAACCGCTTTGCACGGTTTCTAAATGAAAAGGGTTAGAAGAATTTGTGACAGGCTGGAGTAAAAATAGCCTCCTACCTGAGGCCCACCAGTTAGTGGCAATCTCTCTACGCAGTTATTGTTACGTAGTTTCAACATGTAATTTACGTATCCACTCTATAGCCTACATACTTGTGTGTTGTAACAACTCTTTAACAACCCAATAATAATAATATATATATATGTATATATAGTTCATGTGCGTTTATTTATAGTTTATTCTTTGTTTAAACCACTTTAAAGGAATACTTCGATAATCCCTCATATTCTATAATCCAGCATCACCGGATCGCTGAGCGTGCCGGATTATCGAGGTCTTACTGTATTAGTAAATCATCAGCTATCATATATTCATTAGTTAATACTAATAACTGTATTTTAAATATAATTTTTCCTTTACAATTTATGTGATACTATGTAGCCTTCTACATTTTGATGTCTAGTAGGTATAAAGCAAAATAACACCATATTATTAGATCAACAATAACCCTTTACAGTTTGCGAATATTTATTATTTTATTATTTTTTAATCACAGTATTTACCAATAGTTTAGTGTGATTGTGTATTCCAAACATATTATAGTATATACTCTAAATAATATTGAGTGAAAGAAATATTGTTTATCTTCCATTTTTAGGGTAAGGTAGCCTACTACCATCTATCGTTTGATTCTCTTGACTGCCTTTCACAGCCTAAGTTCTCTAAAAGAAATTAAGATATCAAACTTGAAGGTTATTGACCCATAAATATTCCAATATTCAGAATAATTTTGTTCCTGAGTTTAAAAACTAGTATTTTAGTATGGGTACTGGTTTGTGGTTATCATTTAGAAGATCTTTATTTTAGGATCTCAAAACTGTTTTCACTTGTTTAGTTATTTAGGTGTGTCTGAGAAG
>JAGFPH010003565.1:29069-72192 GCA_018207615.1 Philaenus spumarius | reverse complement strand
TTATTCTGATTTTAAAGTGATTTAATGGTGGTAAACAAAATTTAACACTTTTCTTTAATTTTTAGAGCCAATTAGAAGATCATGGACCGTTTAAAAGCCTGTCGAAATTATGGTCTCACCATGCTCATTTGGCGGTCTTTATGAATTATGTGATATCCAACAGCGATCCTTCTAGCCTGGTGAGTATTAGACCTTAAGGTTCTGAAATCAGAAAATCATTATATTTTTCGTTACCAATAGAAATTGTGATTAAAGAAATGTGACACTGATCACCATGTCTTTATCTTGATAAACTTTCAACCCTTCAATTAACTTTTATCAGCTTTTTAAAACACTTTAGAACAATTAAATACATACTTTGTTTACGTGAAATTCTGCTCACAGTCCTGTTTGATGTCTCTATTTCTATTTGGCGGTGACGATCGTTTCGCCTATTTTTCAGGCATTGTCTAACCGATTATATTATTAAAATGTTTTGCATTTAATTTAGATTAGATTAGATTAGATTATATTGGGGTGAATTCCTCCTTTGAGAAGGCCTCCTTGCACGTCAACCTTTGGTTTATTGTGCCCCCTATGTACCGCGCCTAACACGTTAGAAGCCTGTATCCCTTGTGAGGTCCAGGATTTTCTCCACCAAGTATGTGTCTTCTTCGTCTCCTGGTTGCTGGATTCCAAAGAGCCTCCTCCTCCTACGCTCCAGGATTTCGCAATCAAATATGACGTGGCTTGCTGACTCTTCTGCCTGATTACAAAGCCGACAGCGTTGGTCGCCTTCAAGGATTCCCACTGTTGCTAAGTGTTTCCTGAACTGGCCATGTCCAGTAATGAGTTCTACAACTCTTTTGAGTTGTGGTCGGTTTAACTTGATTAGGGATTTAGTAAGCTTGGCGTTTGGTCCCTTGATCAGTCGTTTACTCTGAATGTGCCCAGGTAATCTACACCATCTCTGGCGCTGCTCTTCCCTGGCCCAGTTTTTTACTGCGCTCTTTGCCATGCTACGGCTAATGCAGCACATTGGTTCTGGCCCCGTGAATGGTGTAGATGCTCCTTTCTTTGCAAGAGCATCCGCCATCTCATTTCCTGGAATGCCACGATGTCCTGGCACCCATCTCAATTCCACCATGTTTAATGTGGAGAGTCTGACTAGTGTTGAGAGGCACTCCTTCACCAGTTTGGATGTGACTTGTACTGAGTCCAGCGCTTTAAGTGCTGCTTGACTGTCAGAAAGTATTAGGATATGTCTGTTCCTGTATCCATTCGACAATCCTAAGTGAGCGCAAGCAGTAATTGCTAAGCTTTCTGCTTGGAAGACTGTGCAGAACGTCCCAAGACTTGCACTAATGTTAGCCCTTGGTGAAGCGCTGTATACGCCATAGCCAGAATTGCTGCCCATCAAAGACCCGTCTGTGTACCAGACTAGAGTTCCTGTAGCAGATCCCGGTTTGATGTTTCCTTCCCAGTCTTCTCGGGTTCCGAGGTAAAGGGTCTACTGTAAAGGGTCTATAAAAAACGTACTCGGTATGCATTGCGTCAGTCACCATGTCTAACACCGAGTTTTTAAGTACAGTGTTCACAATGTCGGAATGTCCTGCTCCTGGCATGCCCCTCCGCCATTCGTTCACACTTATTAGTCTGTATGCCGACTTCCTTGCCTCCGACATTATGTGAATGTCTAGGGGCGGAAGTCCAAGGAGCACCTCCAAAGCTGCTGTAGGGCTACTTCTGAAAGCTCCAATTATACATAAACATGCAAGTCGTTGTAGACCAGTTAGCTTGATACCAGCAGCAGTTTGGCATGATTTCTTCCACCAAACCACCGCTCCATATGTAATTTGGGGTCTAATCACAGATTCATACAGCCAAAGAGCCGTATGAGGTTTGAGACCCCAGGTAGTTCCAATAAAGCGTCTGGTTGCCAGTAGCGCCCATTTTGCCTTAAGAATCAGATTGTCCAGGTGTGCATTCCATGTCAGCTTTTGATCAAGAATTACTCCAAGATACTTTACTGACGCGGAAATATTCAACCGGATGTTGTCCATGGATATCCTCTCCAGGGCTGTTAAGTTCCTTTTCCTTGTAAAGGGAACTATAGTGGTTTTGTTGGGATTGACGTTGAGGCCTTCCCTTGTACACCATGTTTTAACACATCTCAGATTTCTGTTTATGATATCTGAGACAGTGTCATCATTTTTACCAATAACCAAGATTGCTATGTCATCTGCATAGCCTTGGATGTATGTTCCTGACTGGCTAATTTCTGTAATGAGACCATCGACCACCAAGCTCCACAGCAGAGGTGAAAGAACTCCTCCCTGTGGACACCCTCTTGTAGCCGTGACCTCAATCAATTCACCAAGTAGGGAGCTTTGTATGCGCCTGCTTCGTAGCATGGAGTGCACCCACCTTGTTATGGCCGGGTCCACATCTCGCTCTTGCAGTTTCCGCACTATTGAATCAAACGAAGTATTATCGAATGCGCCTTCTATATCCAAGAAAGCGCACAGGGCTATTTCCTTCCTTGCCAGGGTATCCTCGATTCTGCCCACCAGACTGTGTAGAGCAGTTTCGCAGGATTTTCCCGGTTGGTAGGCGTGTTGATTTCGATGAAGAGGTACCTCAGAGAGCACCCCTTTTCTCAAGTATCTTTCCACTAGCCTCTCCACTGTTTTTAAGAGAAACGAGGATAAGCTGATAGGTCGATAAGCTTTGGCATCAGAATAATTTGTTCTGCCGCGCTTAGGAATGAATGTTACTCTGCTAGCTCTCCACGCCTTTGGAATGTAGCCATAGGCTACACTGGCTCTAGATAGCTTGCAGATCCATTGAATCAGGGAGTCTGGTCCTTCCTGCAATAATGCCGGATAGATTCCGTCTCCGCCAGGTGATTTAAATGGGCTGAATTTGTTTATCGCCCATTTTAGTTTAGAAATAGTGACAATGCTTCTGGCCAGTTTCCAATCAGCCCGGGATGCCCTCGGCCAAGAACTATCCCCAGCTTGACTCCGACTACCGTCTGCAGTGTCACTATTTATGCATCCAGGGAAGTGAGTTTCAAGTAGTACCTTGAGCGTCTCTTCCGCTGTTTTAGTGTAACCTCCTGTCAGCTTCCTTAAGGTGCCCACAGGATTATGAGGTTTTGAAGCCATTACTTGTTGCAGTCTAGCTGCCTCCTTTTGGCTATTCACTTTGTTGGTGAATGCCTTCCAGGAATCAAGTTTGGCTTGCCTGATAGCTTTGCTGTATGATGTGAGAGCTAGATGGTACTCCCTCCAATCACCGCTCCGCTTGGAGGCATTAAACAGCCTTCTTAATTGTTTCCTTCCAAAACCTAAAGATGACTGCCCTTATAACGCAAGTGGAATATATAACGTTACTTGTAATAATTGCGATAAACATTACATCGGTCAAACAGGACGAACTTTCAAAACACATTTTAAAGAGCACATTCCTAATAGTAAATCTGACCCAACCCATTCTAAATATGCCGAACACCTAATAGATACTGGCCATACATATACAAATATCCAAAATAATATGCAAATCCTAAATAAATGTTCTAAAGGACCAAATAAGAATGTCCTTGAGGAATTTCACATTTATAAGGCCACAATTTTAAACCCTAGCTTACTGTTGAACGATAAAATCCATTTTCAGTCCAACATCTTATTTGACAATATCTTCAGAACCAACCCCCCTCCTATTGCCAAAATAATCTACTGAATACATTTCAATACGTAAGATAGACTAGATTAATCAGTGCGTAACTAAGGACGGACCGCAATGCACGTGCGAGTGTTTTTATCCATAAGACTATATTTATATCTTTGTTCAAATGTGCTGTGTACATGTATAGTGTTTGTGTTTTGTGTTTGTGTTCGTAAATTGTGATAACAATTTAATGTTGTTTCGACGCGCATTAAATTAAATGCAAAACATTTTAATAATATAATCGGTTCGACAATGCCTGAAAATTAGGCGAAACGATCGTCACCGCCAAATAGAAATAGAGACATCAAACAGGACTGTGAGCAGAATTTCACGTAAACAAGGTATTTATTTATAATAAATCCAGTCTAGTAAGGCAAAAAACAAGTTAATCAACAATTAAATACATTGAAATTTAGTGGCAGTTGCAAACAGTGAGATGAACCAGCGTGATTCGAGTTGGTGGTTAAAGTGAAACAAACAGAGCGTCCGTCAGTTTACACCATGGAGCTATTGCGTCAAGATATATTGTGAATTTTGTTGACAACAGATAATATATAACTAAAAAGAATGATGAACGTGAATGAAATGAGTAGGACTCACCGTGAATTAGATGAATACCATACTTTGTTACTTCAACTCAAAGCTCACCCCAAGAAATTTTCCGAATGGATAAACAGACATTAAATACCAGAATAATAAACAGAACAAAATTAAATACCGCGTAATGAAAGAATGGTGTGACTTTCATCAACTGAAAATTTTTCCTGAAGAACGTCTTATGATAACGTCGAGATTAGCCATTTTAAGTTATTAGTTTCAATAACCATTTCAGCAGCTATTTACGTACAAACCTTGTTAACAATGTTGCGGTTAGCCCTTCAACCTTTTGTCCCAATTGACACTTTTCATAAAAACAATGTAGTTTCCATTCTATTAAAACAGGGTAAGATGAGCGTGTACAGTCGCAAACTGACCGTGGCGTTATAAACGGTTCAAGCAGCAAAAAGAAACTATAATTCACTCCGGTAAAAGCGGTTTGAGTCGGTTAAAACAGGTAGGACAGGTGCATTATGCTCGCCTCAGTAAGTTTTCAAGACTATTTTCCTCCCGTTTCCCCACTGTGATGAAGCAGAAAGCATTCACTATGGATGCACTTTAACACTGTAAGCACTGAAGAGCACTGTCTCAGGGAAGAGGTAAACATCTGAATACATACTAGTGGAGCGTACATTTCTGCTTGAAAAACAGTATAGTAACTACCTAAAATATGATAATTCGACTTGGGTCTTTCCCAGACTTTGATCTGTCAGTGTACCATAACAGACCTGTGGTTTGGAATTAAGTTTGATGAGGTTGTCCAAGATTCTCTATCCTTTATAGTGACAGAGAAACGTTTATTGGAAGAAGACTTAACAATTTTGGTATTGGATCTCATTTACATGATATACAGAACTACAGACTATGCTAACATTGTCATGATTTGAACCTGATTCCATGACAATTTCAGCATAGTCTGTAGTTCTGCTTGAATGATTAAGTATGTATTACAGTCAATGTTTATTTGTTTCAGTTATTTTACTTGGTAACAGATTTGTATAAAGAGGGAAATGCAAAGGAAATGAAAAAATGGGCGTATGAGATACATTCAAGTTTCCTTGTCCCTGGTGCTGTAAGTATTTGTTTTGCGTACTTGCTAAATATTAAAACTTTCTTAGAAAATGTGTACCTAGATATTTAATGTAGCCTATTTAACTTAAATTGTCTTAATTACATTTACATTTTTAAGCAGCTGTTTCATTACTCAGTGAAACCTACCATATTCAAATTTTGAAGGCCTCAAAACAATTGTCAGTCTTTTTACTAGAAAATATTAAATTTATGTGTCGTTTCGTAATAAAATCACTGTTAGACAACATGTCATCTAAACCAATCTTATAAAAATGGCACTCAGGACACTAAAAAATTTTAATAAATAAAATGTGAATGTAGGAAAGCAAAACATTGGTGGAAAAAAAAGGTCATTCATTATATTAAAGAACACAAAAAATAACTCACAATTATTAGATCTAGTAAATAAGTAAAAGTAAATGTGAATCATTTAGTTTTTGGCAATTTTTTATATTTCGGAAGCGGTAAAAGATATTTTTAATTTTTTTTCATTAAGTTGACAAAAAGGCAATGAGAATTAGTCCAAATTGAACTTTGTACGATAAAAACCTCTCTTGCCCAATTTTTTTGAATTACTATTACTTAAAAAAAAAACTAAAAGATTCAGATTATTTGGGTCATTGAAAGTCACAATTTTCCAGAATAGTTTTGAAACTAGAGTCTTTTTTTACCAAGAATTATAATTATTTTGAAAAAATATATGTTAATTTAACTTGAGATTTTGAGGTTATATCAAAATATGTTAAACGCAACAGTTTCTTATTTGTTCATATTCTACTGCTTGGCAGTGATAGATATTTTTTTGGGGGTTAACCCTTACCATTTCAACCCTTATTATCACTCACCCCTAATCGACTGTAGGAATTGTAAAGGATCGGTCCTGAGCCAGTAAAAATCATTTCCAGCTCGATTCAGAGCGGTTTTCATGTTTTCTGAGAAAAATCCTTAATTTGATTGGACTATTATCAAAATCTTTCCATATCAAGACGAGAAAATAAATTAATCCAGTTTTCTGTAATGCTACCTGACTAGGTATGAGATGGATGAAAGGTAAATAAATCTGTATAATTTATTTACTACTTTCTGATGATAATATGCAATCCAGTACGTTTTGACAGACGTCCTTCCTTCACTATACTGAGACATGGCCTTCCTACGTAAACATACAAATTAAAATGTAATTAGTAGCAGTTTCTCTGATTCTTGAGTTGACACTAATAAGTCTAGTGACAATGAAATTTGGCTAAGCATTAATGAAGGAAGACCCAATAATGTTGACCATGATTTTTCTTACAATGAAAACCTCAGGACAAAACTCTGTCCACCTATTGAATCCAAACAGTACATTTAATTATTTTTTTTTTTTTACTGAGGCCTCTTTGAACATTTGTGTTATAGAATCAAATCGGTATGCTAACCAAATTATTGTTATAAGTAATATTAAGTACATTGATACTATATTATTTATACCTAATTTTAGGGGATAATTATCTAATTAATTATTGAATGTTTTTCTGTTAAAAGTAATTTTGTTTTAAACCAAATAATTTACATATTTGATTACTTATGGGAAACAGTATATAGATTTAAAGTATCATACTCGTCACACATCAAATATTTTTTTAGGAGGTAAAAAATGTATGACAAAATAATTTCTGTATTGTTAGAGCCTAGGAAAAACATTTTGACAACAAATTTGTTAAGATATGTATATAATTCAATCTGTGTTTTTTATAAAAAAAGTTCTACAATACAACCATTGATATTTTTGGGGGAGTCCATGTATTTTAAGAGTGCTAAAAAAATTCCAATTTTGAAATTTTCTTGTGACACCCAGAAGTATAAAATATGTTCTTTATTTTGCAGCCTCTTAGACTGAATAATGTAGATGAAAATGTTGCCAGGGAAATTGATGAAGTATTGCTCAATGAGTATGATAAAGAAGAAATATTAAGAAAGGTAAGTCTAACATTAAATATGTTACTTTTTGTGAAATAATGATTAATGTTAAATATTAAATTACAGTAAAATCTTGAAAATCATTAAAAGAAAAAGTCAATATGGTTTTCAATGCTTTGGCGGACCAATATTTTAGATAATACTCGGACAATATTTCAGCCACATATTATTTTACATCTTAGTTTTTAAAATCTGTCATACATGGTGTTTCCAAAATTTTAGGTTATGGTTCCTTGTGTTAAAACAAGTAAACATTTTCCTATAAACGTATGTCCTTAAATGTTTATATTTTATCTAACCGCTGTTTTGTGTTTTAAATTAAAAAATGAATTCTTTTTAATGGTAAATGATATGGAGTTGAAATTTTGATTGCTACTTAGTGTTATTAACCTTTTGCGCTCCATAGGCGTACTCAGTCCGACATCGCTAATTTGCCGTTGCGCTCCACTGTCGGACTCATTCCGACACACGTTTTAATATGATTTCTATGTTATAAAGAAGTGTAGAATCTGTGGTTTTCGTGTAGAATCTTCAATGTTGTTAAAACAGTTTAGAAACCAGTGATAGATTATATTGGCTGTGGAATATATTTTATATCTCTCTGAAGTTGAGCAGCTGTTTGTCAGTCATGATCAAGAAATACAAGTAGCATCGTCTTTTATCTTGCGTCTTGTAACTTTTGTTTACGCTTTTTCAAATGGTATTTATTTTTACTGTACGTTATTATTTTGCAGTTTTGTGTAAATTTTGTTAATGTAAATAATGTAAAGATCTTGTTTTTGTTTTATTTTGTGTTGAGAAATGGCAACTGTTTAAACTATACGTTAACGTGGTTATGTACCATTATTTCTCAAAAATGTTATTGTTAAAATAAATTTTTGAATAAATATAAATACAATTGACATACTTAAACAGACATATTTACTGTAAAAACTTTTTTTAAAGCTCTAATCATTTTTATTACTACTTTTAAATTCATTAAAAGAACATATTTTTTTTATTTGTTTGACCTAATTTAGGGTCTTTTCTGTTATATCCCCGCATTTACAAACACAATTTTTATAAACATGCGCAACTTTTTATTCGACTCTAGGCTAACCTAAGGCAACAGAAATGCAAAAATAATAATTAAAAAAAAATTCCTAAAAGGTTCTAACCTAACCTATTTAGTCACAGTATCAATGTTTACCTGTATTCAACATTTAACAGTAAAATGTAAAACTACGTCTTTGTCTGCAAAAATATTAGGCTAGAGTCGAATAGTAAAGTTACGCGTTTGCGATAACCCTTATCTAATATCAACAAAAACTTAAAACTTCCTTCCTTATATGTTACGGAGTAGTTATAAATAGTTATTTGAACATTCCCGATTAATCCTCATTCTATGGAACATAGTTTTAGAATATAAAATAGTTTGTAAATGCGGGGATATAACAGAAAAGGCCCCTAATATATTCAAAATAGGCCTACTCAATAAAAAAATGTTGTTAAACCTCAAGAATATTTTTTAAATTATTTATTATTGTCACATTTACTGTAATAAAGTATTTTAAAAGCTCTAAACTTTATTATTCTTATTTTTAATTTCATTACAAAACAAAAAAAATTTTTGACCGATTATATTCAAAATAGGCCTACTCAATGAAACAATTTTTATTTAATCTTTCAACAATTTTTTCTTTATTCTCTGATTTATTCCAAACAAAATGATATATAATAACTTATGTTTACTATTTATAGGAATTTTTAGCCAATTTACAAAAATAAATCTGCAAACAGTAATATTTTAATTGGATCTGGTGGAGCAGCCAAGTGTCAAATAAATAGAGTGCAAAAGGTTAAGGCACTCTAACCTAGTTGAGAAAACTAATCAACTAGTTTCCTTTAAGCCATATTTTACAAAATATTTTCTTTTTTTTAATGACAAAATGATTTTTTGTTGAAATACAAAATGGCGGTTAGAAATCTAAGGATTTTAACACATATGTTCATAGGAATGTTTTTACTTGTCCTTACCCAGGAAACCGTATTCTGAAATTATGGAAACGCCATGTAATGTACTAAGTGTTTAAGAAAAATTCTATTAAATTGGATTTTGTTTAAAAAAAAATTCACAAAGTAATAAATATGGAACATATGAGAAGAGGATTTATGAGACTAAATTCATGACAAATGTAATTTTACATAGGCTAATTAAAAATAAATGTTGATTCCAATTTTATGCATGTAAAATACTTGGTAAGAAATCTCTGAAATATTTTATATAAAATGTAACTTTACTCATATTTTTGTGAAAACTACAAATATTACAATTCACTTGTATATTTTTTTAATAATCTTATTTTAGATTTTTATTGTATTTTTAACCGCGAAAGTTATCTTGACTCATTTTCTGACTATGTCATCATTTATAATAATTAACAACTGACTGTTCTTTAGGTGTTTTGGAAAGCAAGAACCAAAGCTAAGGAAGAATTGAACGAACAACTAGCAGACTTCCAACAGAAGAGAACGGCAGGACTAGGTACTCTATTTGGCCCTGCTGATGCTCAACTGGATGAGAGTATTCATGACAAAAGCAAGGAGCTCAAAATTGTCGAAACCATATTGGTCCCTAAATTAGAACCATTTTTGTAAGTTCTTTATATGTACATAAAACTACATTGCAAGTAGGAAGTTCAGTTGCAAACAATGCTTTAGGACCATCAGCTTTACAAATTTGTTTAGGTATACAGTAAAACTCCAATTATCCAAACTCCAACTATCCGAATCGCTTTCAGAATATCAGAAAAAAAATTAAGATGAAAACGTACTGCGATTAGCAAAATAATGATTCTGTTAAATAATAATAATGATTCCGCGAAGCTAGTGCAGGCGCCAGGTGTCAAAGGGATTAATACAGTCAAACAGTTTACTTTGATCGAGATGTTCAGCAAGCAATGACATTCATTTATGTTTATTAATTTTAACCTTTTCGGGACTAACAGTCTAAATCCTAATTCATATTCAGACTAGGTTATTTCATGCATGGGACAATGCGTCTGGCTTTGTATGCCTAGCGCTAGCGAGAGGTTTGTTTTACTCGTTGTAATTTAGTGAAACAAAGTGAAATATATTTATACAATAAGGTTATTTTAACATTTTCAAGTAACAGTTCAATTCTATGATTTATTCTCTACAATTTGTTATAATCGAATTTCATTTTTGGATACAGCATATATTCCTAATTCATTTTTCAAAACAGGCTTCGACAAAACCTAGAAAATGCGGTCTGGCAACAAGATTTTACTTTCTCTAGTTTCTACTGTTTGCTAGAGTAACTTCTATCGATAGTAGAATTTTTAAAGCTACTAGATTGTAGTAAATGCCAGTAAAAGAATTATATTAGTCGTGATAACGCGATGATAGTACTCAAACATTAAATGCGACCGTAGTATGTGCGGATAGTTTACTCCAGTCACGTAAACGCGAAGCCAGTTCCAAAAAGGTTAAAATATACCCTTTTTTCGGAAAAAATCCAATTATAAAAATATTTGATTATCCGAATGGAGTCAGGTCCCAATTGATTCGGATAACTGGAGTTCTACTGTATTCGGTTAGCCTAAAATATAAGATGTTTTTATCCTTTATACAGGTCACGCTAATTAATGTCTTTTCTACCAGGCCTGTTTCCTTCTTCCTCAGACTGCACTTTCTTATGACTTAACCCTTCCCTTCGTCTCTTCTGTACCCCTTGTCTACACTACTTCAAACAGTGTCACTTAGTTTGTCCTGTGTATTTGCGCTTATGCACCATAAATTATAGAATATTCTTTATAATTAAGTCAAATATTTTATTTTATTTACCTTATTTTAAATTATAAACTAGCAATTATGACTAAATGAATGAAAGAAATATCGAGTAAATATTGAGAGACCAAAAACGTGTAGTGAGTTTCATACAAATCAATCTGTATTCCCTATTGAGGCTTACATACAAGATCAGTAAGTGCAAAACCAGTGATTTTCGCCAGATTGATTCAGGTGAACTTCACATCTATGAGTACTTTACCAAAAATATTTTCTACGAACAATATTTTACCTCGTAGACGCAAATAATGAAAATGAAAATGTTTTATTCTCTCCTATATAACTAAAGAATATGTGCCAATTTTTGGTCTCTAGCTCCTTACCCCGTTTCCGGTTTAACATTCTAGATCGTTATCGTATGTTCTAATACAGAAAGTTCCTTTGATGGTCTAGAACAGTGTAGAACATTTTTGAACACTCTGGAATATTCTAGAACATTATGGAATATTGTAGAACATTGTGGAATATTGTAGAACATTCTGGAAGATTCTGGCCAGGAACATTCAGCCATTTCGGCACTCGATTCCCAGCTGCTTCAACGACTTCTTATAAGAAGTTCATTGGTGTGATGCGAACCCTATATCTCCGAACCCAACCTCTGCAGTTTCTAACTAAAACCTTCTTCATGGATGGGATGGGGTATATCATACCATATAACTTCCATGGGACTCCTGGGATGGATTATAGCCTTACTCATAGACAAACCATGATTACATTTTAATTTATATACTTTAAAAATTTACTTTAACTTGTCAATCGATTTCTAAGGGAATTTGATATAATATGAAAGAACACATCTAACTGATTCTAAAAACAACAAAAATTTTCCCGGGAAATAATATTTGTAGGAGTTGTGAAAGAAATAAAAGTTGAAATTATATAGGTTAAGTTTCGACTTTTCCGCGATATTTCACGTAATTATAACAAAATAAATCACTTCACATACACCAAACATGTAAGAATTAAATAAACTAAACAATATTAACCCCAAAAATATCCACAAAGCAAGAAAATGTGAAAATAATGTAACAAAATTTAAATTACGAAAACAAATACATCGAACAATAGAAAGTACAGTATAACTGCGTATTTAAAATAGAAATTCATCAACGTTGCCAAATCGAACAATAGGTTATTGTACTGAATAAGGTGTGTATAAATCAAGGTCACTAGATAGTAAAGGTTGCCTCATTCGAGAAATATCAAAAAAAGTAGAGGTTCAAATTAGAATTAAAAAAAACCAGAGGTACTAACCTATACTGTTTAGTCACAGTATGTTGCCGATAACAGTATGATTATAATATTTCGTCGTATTATCACTCTATATAATTAGAATTAAAAAAAAACCAGAGGACTAACCTAAACTGTTTAGTCACAGTATGTTGCCGATAACAGTATAATAATAATATTTCGTCGTTATTATCACATTATTTATAATTAGAATGAGTTGCCTAAACTGTTTGTTTCTACACAAAAAAGAACAAGAACAATCCTGGGAGGACGGTGAGAAAAACATGTCGGCACTTTACAATGTAAATTTCCATAACGAACTTTTGATTTGAAAGTTTTTAATGTTGTACGTGTTGAAGATGGTTAAATATTGGTTTCCCGGCATCAGTAAAGTGTATAAATACTATATTTATTAAGAAAAAAGTTCAGGTTTGTGTGTTTATAGTAGTTTTGATTGACAAGTTAAAGTAAACAAATACCTTATGTACAATCATTTGTTGAGAACATTGTGTATACTTGTGGGTCGACAGATGGCAAGTTTTAGTCCGGCGAGTCCATCCATTTTCCCCACTTACCCAGTTTCAACTATTTGACTATGGAGTTGAGTATTGACATTATTATGGAGTTCATGCACCAGGATGAACCTGTCATATGGAATACTCTACGAATACTTGAAAACGAATTCAAAGCAACATGAGTGATCTTTGAAAGAGGAAGAGTAAAATGTGCTGCCGTGGCAGTCGCTATTTACTCGTCACTAATTCATTAATATTATTCACGTTTACTTTGTTTTTAATTGAAAATTATTATCATTAAAAATAAAAATTTCAAGAACACCTATAATTAAACAAAACTTCTGGCAGAGGTCTACTGATCAGAAGTGGTTGCCAAGCCACAAGCTGTGGTAACAGCACTGACTTAACAGGTTAGACTGATTACTAGTCCACGAGTACGAACCCTGGGCAAGCAAACCATCCAATCAGAACCAAAGAGATAAGAAACAATCTACCGAGTTTTCCACATGTGAAATTGCCGTATATATTTAAATCCGTATATCCAAGAATTTCAAACCTTAAATATTCTAAATGTCAGATTCCTTTAAAAAAAAATGTAATTTATGTTTTTCTAAATTTAAATAAATGTGTGTAATATTTTGATGAAAGAAATAACTCTTAAAAATTTTAATACAATGAAACATATCAGTCTTTATTTTGATCGGTGTGATGTTTACTGATTACAGGGAAGATATAGAGAAAGATGTAGTGGAAGATAAAAGATTCACAACAGCGGCAGCTCTAGGCACAGTGATGGGAAAAGTGTTTGGCATTCGTGGACAGTCGTTTAGTTCTTTACTGGATAGGTGTCCAACGTTCGTGTCCAAGGATAAATCTCTCAAAGCCAAGCTGATCGGGAAAACGCGGAAAGTAAGTTTCATGATATATTTTGTTAATTTAAGAAAAAGCATCTGTTTGTTTACAAGGTCTTGTAGACCAGGGAAATTAGACCAAATTCCATTGGAATAACTGAATTTTGAGACACAGCTCGGATCGTCGTTGGGTTTTCTGCATTGTGTTCAGAAATGGATCAGGATCATTTTTTGAAAATATGTAAAAATTGATAAAAGTGGTGAATATCACTTCATGGAGTTTATTAGGTCGTTGGTTCCAAATCTGAGGCCCCAAATAGCCCAAGGGCCAAAATTTAAAAGTTCTGAAAATTACTTGGAAATCGTTTCCCGGGGGTTTTTGAGGTCGCTGATTTCAAATCTGACATCAGAAAATATAATCGATGCTCATTGGCGCCTCTACTAGGGAAAAACATTGCTGATGCCCCGTGTGGCCCCAAAGTATAATTGTAATAGAATATTGTTGATCTCCTTGTAAAAGGTTAGAAGGTAAACAAATTTAAAAACCCTAAATTTTCTCCCTATATTGAATCCTCCAGATTCAAAATTCTGGAATAGTAACTGGAGCGTAATTGGTACGGAGTAATTCTGGGCCCTATGGGTCCGCTCAGGGCATTGGCGATGTTTTTCGATGTCAGATTCGTAACCAGCGACTTATAAAACCCCCAGGAAGTGATATTCACCACTTTTTATAAATTTTACATACCGTTGACGTTCATGCAAAATGTCATATGTGTCACACATACAATTCATACAGATTCAAACTTAAGAACAACCAAGCAAACTTCCTATAACCACTCCTAGATGGCGCTGATGAAGGTACATTTTAGTTATAACCGCTCCTAGATGGTGCTGATAAACTATCTTTTACTTTACACGGAATATTTATACCGATAGTAAAGTAACTGAAGTTTTGTTAGTTTGTCAGTTTTCCTTCATGAAGCCGTAGTCTAGTGGATAACGTAGCGTCTTTCTGATCAGAAGATGCTGAGTTCGAATCTAGGCTAGGGAGACCAGATATCTAATCATATCTGTGGTTTGAGGGTAGGAGGTTAGACGGTGGTTTAAACGGTGGTTGGCTCGCTTCCAAGCTGACGGGATATGACTAGATATCTGGTCTCCAGCTAGGGCTGTTTTGCATGATTTTACTAAAGTAATTATGTATGTATATATACATTTACTAAAAAAAAACCAGGAAAACGACATTTTATGTCTGCAGCTAATATTTCTATCACAGTCGCAAAAATTTAACTTGAAGGACTGTTTTATTTATTGTTTCCAGAAAAGTGCACTTTTTTACATATGACATTTTGCATGAACGTCAACGATATTGAAAAAAATTATGTACTTTTGAATACATTGTCTGCAGCCCCAACGCAATTCTGTCCAAGCAGTCAATCATCATATGTAGACTTTTCCTGATCTATTTCTGAACACAATGCAGAAAAAACCCCATGTCGATCCGAGGTGTATTTCGAAATTAATTTTTTTTTAAATTTCCCTAGTCTATTGAGAGTATGTTGAACAAAGCCAAGTGATATATAGAGCATAATAGTAAAAGACTATAAGGTTGAAAGAACACGCATTAACTCTTCTTATTAAATAGGTCCATTATAATAAAGTTTAATTTAATAGAACTGTCCTTTGCAAGAACAGTATTAACAAAGCTCTATGTAACAGTAGGTTAACTCTTTCAGGAATAATGCTTTAATTCTAGAAAAGGGGTAACGCCTTTGACAATACATTCTCATAGGAAAGGCTGTTCTGAGGGAAGGTTTTTAGGTAAAGTTTTGTACAGATAATATTTTAACAGTTTTTATTAGTCAATTTCCATAGGAAAGATGAGCTATCATGAGTGACTCTTATCATGAGGCCTAAGGTCGAGAGTGGTCTAATAAAGCGCCTATCATGGTCCAAAGAACATGTTTTGGGGTGTCATTAAAAATTGTATAACACGTAAAAAAAAGCGGAAACACGTTTTATGACGGAAATAACAATATTTTGTGATTTTATGTTCTAGAATAAAACTCATTTGGGGTTTGATCTAAAAAATATATATGTGCAAGAGATTATTCTGCACATTTTGTTTTTTTACACGATCTAATAGACGAATTTTTTAACGAATGATTCTCCCAAAATCGATAAAAACTTAAAATACCATGAAAGTACCGGGGGACAGCTTCTGATCCGAGTCCGCAAAGTCGACATGTAAGTACATTCTTCTACTAATACATTTCGTACATGCAAGCAGCTATGAGCGTCTTTGTGAATAGACCAATTTGCCAAATAGTTGGTTAAAATACTATAACATATAAACTTAATTTTAGAAAATCGCTCAACTGATGCCAGCGGTTCAGCTGCGTGATGGAATTATTCTATTTTTGTGGTAGTTACCTCGTTATATTGAAGACACAAAGAACAAACAATGCTTAAAGTTCGTTGTAGTAAGCTGAAGCTTGTGATTAGTGCTCTTAGGCGGGGTGGCAAAAGAAACCTTTTACATGTAGTAAGCTAGTGTCACGTTAGTATTTCATAAATTTTGTGCACATTTTAAAACTGGGCATTATTATTTTTTTTTTTTTACTTTTATGCCGTTGGGATTTAAATAACATTTGATTATTTCATGAAATTAGTGCAAGTCGTATTACTGTTTACAGGCAGTCCTCGTTATACGCGGTCCCGCTTTACACTATTTCGCTTTTACGCGGTAAAAAGAAGTCCATGGAAGGTTTTGTATTTGAGCTCAGTTGTTTGGAGTGTAGACTACAGTTGATAACTTTATAAAATATTGGCACACTGTCATCTCACTCTCCCCTCAAGGTCAGTGGTATTATAACGGTACCCCTACCCATCCCTACTTGCTATGTCATTGTCTGGGTTTGCCTATTTTTACAACTTAGTCAGATTAAGCTATCTTTCCCTGTCGGTATCGAAAATGGTCACGAGTGATAATCTAAAATGTTTTTATCTTTTTTTAACTTAATTTACTCAATTTATTTACATGTAAAATGTAAACCACCTGTACTATATGTACACATTTTTCATTTAGGCCTACTGTATTGTTTTACAGAATTAGTCAACAATTTAGTCATTTGATTTTGTTGAGCATTTAGTCACTAAAATTAATTTGAAAAACAAAACCGCTTGTTTTAATTACTAAAATCCATTTCAATGTAAGCCTGCTTGATCAATATCAATACTAAGCTGTATGACGTTCTATTTTTGGTTATCGTGTCAGTCTATAAATCCTTTAGTCCTTGTTATACACGGTTTCGTTTTACACGGTACATTGCCGAAACGCGTCTACCGCATACAACGTACTGTTCGTTGGTTTTATGACAGTGTTCTTCTGTGTTCGTTACAGTGTATTTGTTTTACATTGTGTGTGTACAGCTGTGTGTTTTTTTATCATGTCAGAGTGAACCGTTGATTGTTGGAAAACCGTCATAGCTTTCGATTTTTTTCAGCAGATAATTTTCTGTATTTTCTGATAATCCGACCTTTTATGCGATCTGACCATACTCCCAGTCCCAAAGGTGATGGATTAGAGGGGTTCTACTATACCTGTGTATAAAAAAATATAGACCTCTGTTGCTTCAATGTATTTTTTTATTGGCTTGTATCTCTGAAGCCAAATGCAATAAACAAAAGGTGGACCCTCTTTTTCTCCCCTCGTAGAACACATTCCTAATGTGAGGGTTCTGTACTCGTTAGTATCTTTAGAGCTTGAAGCTCACTTGCTGCAATATATTGGTGTGTCCAAAAATATTTGCTACCAATTAATTGTGATTTTTAAGTTTAAACACAATATCTTATAAAGTTATCAACTGTAGTCTACACTCCAAACAACTGAGCTCAAATACAAAACCTTTCATGGATTTTTTTTACCGCGTAAAAGCGAAATAGCATAAAGCGGGACCACGTATAACGAGGACTGCCTGTAAACACTAAAAACTACACAGTGCAGTACAAAAAACACGCACAACAACAGAAACGATACCAGAGATGACGGAGCACTAAAGCGGACAAGCGATAACAGCAAGTAAACAATAGCCCGACAGGATGTAAGTCACTAATTTCGGCTCGAGCAAGGTCGGATTAATCGGAGCGGCGGATCAGCCGAGGACGGACGAGAGGGGTTCTACTGTAGTTTAAAATAATATGATATGTATGTTTTATTATTATTTGTTTATGTAAACAATATTTTAATTTTGTTTAGGTAACGGCCAGAGGTCACCATTTGGTGGCACATCAGTATTATACAGTGACATACTGTAACCACTGCCAAATGATCATCTGGGGTATCGGCCCTCAGGGCTATCAGTGTTCAGGTAAGCTCAGGTTTAAAGTGTTATACTTTTATGTTTCACTAGATTTTGTTAATAATAGAATGCTTGTTGTAATTTCATATGACATTACTAGCTTTATGCCATATTTAGGTTGTTTGGTATATACATTCTAAATTGACATTTACCTTGAAATGCCAAAAGCTGCTCATCAATTATTACACAGGATCCTGGTCTAGAATTAGATTTGTTGTTTTCTACAAAGATATCCCAGAGCTCACGAATTCTGCAAGAGGGTCAATCTGAATCTCTCTTGGCGCGTATTTTATCATCAAATCGTAAGTTCATAATAATAAATTCAAAGCGATCGCAGCTCTGTATCAGGTATCAAATATATCTCTTATACTGTACTGAAATGGTTGTTTTTCAAAGTAGCAGTAAAATTAACAACTCTAAAAATGCATACACTTCTGAAGTAATGAGTGCATTAGTACTTCTTTGTCCCTTGTAATTTCTTCAAACTTTATTTGTTCATTAGTTGAACTACAATGTCCATTATTTCCGCAGTAAAAAAACAGTTCAAAACGCTATCGAGGTTAGTTGCACTATTCGCACTGTTATTGGATCGGGGCTCACATAAACGTTTCGAGCTGGCATATTGCCGCAAGTAGATGCTGCATTTGTTGACCAAGCACTTCAATCCTTAAATTGAATAATGTTTCGAGAATAAGTGGATTTGCAGGTTTGTGACGAAAAGGTTGGGATGTTTCGCCAGGTGTGTTAGTCTTTCTACCACGTTTTCTTCCATTGGACACACAGCCTTCATCTCCAACAGCATGTATTAGCAACAGGTTCATCAGAAGATATATTAGTAGAGGTAGTAGTGGAAGAAAGTTCGTTAAGCGATGAAACATGCTGTCGATTTTCATGCTCTCCATTCCTGGTTTAGCACCAGTTTCAGCTCTGCGTCGCTTATCTACAACATCTTCTTCGTAGGATAAAACATTCTTGATTATTTCTCTTTCGATTACTTTATGGTATTTATAAAAAAATGGAATAACAATCATCCTCAACCCAATCTGGCTGAGCATCAGTATTGTCTGAGATAGATATTTTTTGTAAATACTCCAACCTTGTGCCAAATGATCAGGTAGAATTCATGTCAAACTCATTCTTGCTTAAACCATTGTCTCCCACGCCCATCGAAACCCTTTCTCTTTACTTTTGTTTGTTAGCCAAGTAACTGTTCTCTGTTGTAACATGTTACTATACCGTGGTCTGTTCTCTGTTGTGAAATCATATTCGGCAAGATGCAATAAATTTTGTAGAATTTACTCAAAATTGTGAGTTTGTTTTTTGATTAAAATGGAGGTCTACCAAGTACTTTTGGTCATTATTGTAAATCGTGTAATAATTGATCTAAGTTGAAAGTGTCTTGACCCGCCAATTTTTAGACTAAACTCAATTTAACAAACTTATAACAATAATGACACAGCTACCAATTACTTGTCATATTTAACAGTGCAACACAAAATATTATCTACAAGCACTGACACTCTTAATATACTTAACTGTACGATACAGACCTGCTTATGAAAGCTATCACACTAACTACTATGAACCAAAAAGTGGCCGTCCTGAAAGATCTCCCGCATGAGTAGTTTGTTCAATCTTCCATTTTTAGCAAACAACATTGTAAACATTACGAATGGTTAATGATCTAGGTTATATAAAAATTGTTATATACAGTATAACATATCATGTTATAAATCATTAAACTTGGTATCCAGGTTGTATAAAATAGGCATAGCCGAAGCATTGCTAGGTTATTTTTTTTTTTTTTTTCAAATTTCAGATTGTGCTTTGAATATACATCGCAGTTGCGTGAAAGTTCTAGACGAGAACTGCCCTGGGCCGATGATGGTAAAAAAAGAAAAAGGCAATGATAGAATTAGTAAACTCATGGAACGAATAAGGCCGGAGAACACTAGGCGGAAACCAATCACTCTCAGCTTCCAACAAGGTAATTTTATTCTGTTTACAACGATGATATCCGCTAAGGTTTTTCGCCTTATTAATAACAACAAAATTTATTCTGTTTACCTGATCTGAAAACAGACTTTTTAAGTCAAAGTAACAATATTTTGTCTGTTTAAAACTATAGAAAAGACAATACTATACCTTCCTTCCAAACACATTAAAAGTTATTTTTTCCTTGATCTTGATTGTTTTCTGATTTTTTATGTACTGATATAGAATTTGGTGATACATTAAAGTAAAAATATTTTAATTTAAATTTATTTTGTATAATATTTACATTTGTTGTTTGTATAATTAATCTTAATTATTCATTATCTCAATTGAATAAAAAATCGATAAATATTTGTTTATCTATTAAGAAGAAATAAGATTAAGAGGTCTGTTTATCAGTGCAAGGTTTTAATTGCTGTTATCAGTTATGCTGTTTTCACAGTAATAAATTGTTTAACCTATCCATTAGGCAAGACTCTTCGTCTCTCTGTTGTCATGCCTTGAAACTGTGCTCAAATTATTTGGTTTTGTGTAGTTATTGTTTTGAAATGGATTATAGCAACTACTGGGCCAATTTGTCCAGCTTCAATAAGCATTGTAAGTCCACGGTTGTTTATATTTAGAACACATTCAATAGTCTGGTTAAAGAATTGTGTATACACAAGGCATTGCAATTTAGTTACTGCTGTCAGTTTACCTGGAATGTTTTAATTCTTACGGTTGAATTTAAATTATCAGTTTTGAAAGCTTACGAAATGTAGATTTAAGAAAGCAAAGTTTCTTACTACAAATTCAACAAGAAATATTGTTACTGTATGCATTACCTTGATATTTTTTATGTTTGTATTTGGTCAGCCTAGGCCACCAGAAATGACTTGAAAACAGGGTTAAATATTTTCCAAGATAGAAGATTAATTTATGCTTGCTAGATAATCAACCGAAACATCTTATGAATTTAGTAATTACAAAACCAGACTTAGTTTTATAAGTGAGTTTTATTGAACAAGCACTTGGATTATCCTCAAGTACAAATAATAGTAACCAATTACCACATTTCATACCAAAAATGTTTTTTTTTATATGCATTTTTTTGGTACCAAGTCACAATTAAATAATACAATGAATTACCTTATAAGGTCCGTCTTGTGATTTAAAATTATTTTTTGATTATTTTTGACTCTAATTACGTTTATGATATGTTTCGAAGTCTTCACAACTTCATCATCAGATACCTCTTGCTTTTTTTCATTCACTCGAGGAACTCGACACACATTAAAATCGCTAAAACACATAACACTTACACAAACACAAAAAAAAACATCTTGTCTAGCACCGGTCTGCACTCTAATAAGTCCGGTGAAGCACTGACGTACGAGTAATGCGTCCTACTGATGATAATCGCTATTGGTCTTAGATAAATGTTTGAGAGCTGTGTCATATAAATGATGTGACTGGTAAGACAGCTGATCGTTTAAAATGTCATCGGGTTTTCTTTTAAACGCTCTATAAAAAAAAAATGGTGGCCTTTAATTGTTTTATACACAGACTTAACTCTGTCCCTTTGAATAGGAACGATAATGAAGTGAACATCATCAAACACATAGCTGTAAGCAATGGATATAAACGCTCTTTAATAGATAAAATGATCTTAAAAGCCTTAATAAGAAACGCAACAGAAAAAATTTAGAAACAGAAAGAATTAAAAATAACAAATTTATCTCATCAGAGCATACCAACCTACTGCCCAATGTTTTATGCAATATTTTTTTTAAACTCAATATCACTCTCGCCTTCCGCACAAGTAATAGTATTTCATCATTTCTTAAACGCAGAAATAAGATTCTTTTGGAAAATAAATCTGGTGTTTATAAAATATCTTGTCCTGTTTGCAACAAATATTATATAGGTCAAACAGGGAGAACGTTCCTAAGCCGATACAAAGAACACCTTCCCAATAATATTGCAATATTGCCAACTCTAATTATGTTAGCCACTTGTTTGAAAACGATCACGGACCAGGTGATTTCCAATCCAGTGTGGAGACATTACACTTATGCAAAAAAGACGGAATAATGAGCGCGCAAGAGGAGTTCGAGATTTATAGAGCGTTTAAAAGAAAACCCGATGACATTTTCAATGATCAGCTGTCTTACCAGTCACATCATTTATATGACACAGCTCTCAAACATTTATCTAAGACCAATAGTTATTAGCATCAGTAGGACGCACCACTCGAACCGTTAGTGCTTCACAGGACTTATTAGAGTGCACACCGGTGCTAGACAAGACTGTTTAATGTTTTTTTTTGTGTTTGTGTAAGTGTTATGTGTTTTAACGATTTTAATGTGTGACTAGTTCCTCGGGAGAATGAAAAAAAGCAAGAGGTATCTGATGATGAAGTTGTGAAGACTTCGAAACATGTCATAAACGTAATTAGATCAAAAACAATTTGAAGTCACAAGACAGACCTTATAAGGTAATTCATTGTATTACAAAAATGTTTTTAAGGCAGAAGCTTTTAAAATATCGAAAAGAAAGTCAAACCTTCAAATTAAAAAAAGTAAAATATAAAACACTGAAATAAACATATAATGTAATCATGAACATGACTCTTTATAAAAGTAAGACATAAAAATATGTAAAGTTACATTTATCAGCCGTTCTAACTCGTCAAGACAAATTTAAATAGAAATGTATTATGATTTTTCATTGGTAAATTTAAAATTTATACTAATTAATTATTGAGAATATTTTTTAAATGCACAGAATACAGTTAAACTTGGCTAATTTGAAATCCTCTGGGTATTTCTTTCTTTGGAAAAAACCCTTAGTTTTAAAAAAATAATGAAACATTAAAACCTAATTGAATACGTCCATGGACGATTACAGATTTCATTAAAAAACTGAGCCCTAAAATTTTAAGATTGCCTATATAATTTGCTGTTTTTAAAGTATTCTCCTTTAATTTAATAATTGGTTTAACCCAGAACTGATAGGAGTCGTAAATTACAACTTATTTGAACGTTTGTGAAGTGATAGAGTCATAATTTATGACGCATTCATCAACTGTTGATTTCCTCGGCCTCTGCTAACTATCTTGAAGAAAGATATACTAACCAATTCTTTAGATTATATTCTACAAATCTATACACTCGATTCCACATTCACCATTCAGTACAGGTCTTACGGAAGAATAGACATGCTACTACCATTACAGCGAACATCACGTTTATTGTCATGCGGGTTGTGTCAACTAACCGAGCGTTAGCATGGGAGTTGATGTTTTTTAGTTGGCTATTATCGCTGAGACTGTCGTAAAGATAACATGGCTTATGGGCGCTCTGTACTGCACGGTGAACGTGGAATCGGGTGTCGTTGGTTTGTGTTCTGACCAAAAGAAATCCAAACGCTGTGTGCTGCCAAAATACCTGTATAGTAATGTTATATTATGTGATATTAGTTTTTATGCAATAACTTTTTTTGTGTTGTATATAACCTGTACATATGTGAGGACCCATTTTTTCGTAATAAAACGGTGAACATTTTTTTATATTTGACATTTCTTTCTAATTTTATTTGTATTCAAGCTACGGGTAATGAAAACGAAATATATCTTTTTGTGACAAAAAATGACTGATTTATCAAGAATAACATGATATGAATAAATATTGGTGCTTTAGTTATATTATAATTTTTTATAGGTAATTCCGAAAAAAATTATATATTAAATATTATAATTTATCTATATAATATATTTTTTATAATTTTTCAAAAAAAACAAAAACAAAAAACAGCTGCACTAAGTGCTTAAGTTGCCTATAATTCTGGGAATTTAACCTATCAGTTCTAGGTTTAAATATCAAAGAATCGTAGGCTACTTGGAGGAATGACACCAGATTTTAATGAAACAAGTTAAAACTTGGTTATTTTGTTAGATAACTTATTAAAAATTAGGGAGATATAAATAATGCTACTGAATTGCCTATCTTGCCCTTTCTCCTCTCGCTGTTTTATTCTATACAAGTCAATATTTCAACCGGAATGAATTCTGAAAATTTGCAGCCTAACTATGAGATGGTGTAAATTTACTATTCGACCCTAGGCTGGTATGTTCGCAGACGACGAAAATTAACTGTAAATATAGAAATGAATATTTGAAGGTATTATTTTTTGTACGTAAAGTGTGTAAATGTAGTATTGTATAATACGTAATGCGTATAAATATTGAATTGGTGAAAAATATTCTAAGTGTTTAGAATAGCATATTATTATAAGGTTTATCGCACCGTGTGCTTAGCCTAGAGAAGGTCTTACCTGTACAAGAGTCGGTGAGAGACAGACCTGTATTCTGGTTGCAGTGACCTCCTTAGCTCGGTACGTCGTCTGCACATGCGCTAAGAGTGGGGATTTCCCTTTCTCCCGCACCGCAGGGAAATTTCTTAGACTCTCGCATCAAACATATAGGCCGGGGAATTTCTGTTTCCCTTGTACTTGGCTTTTGTTTTAAAAAAATCACCGGTAAAAATGTACCGTTACAATACCTGTAAAAATAAAATTCATTTCTTCTTCTGTATATGTATAAAAATCAATTCTAGCTTTTTATAAATTTTGAAACCGGGCAATTTATTTGCAGCAATTATTTTTTGTTGAAAAACATGTATTTGTTGGTTTTGTGAACACTATAGTATGAGCGCATGTTTAAGTTTATTCAATGATTAGTTACATATGTTCATAAATTTTTATTTTTCAGCTGAACGAATACGACGGCAACAGGAGGATTCGGAAGGCGGATCTTTCACTGACAACGAATCAGGTAAAAATAGTTACTATTATTGAATTTTATACATTTTTACATTGTAACGATTTTATTTTTTCATGTGCTCTTACATTTTACTGATTTTAATCAGCATTTTTAATGGAAAATATCTTATTTAATACTTGGGACCAGAATTTGAGAAATGAGTGAAGTTAAGTTCTGGTCAAAACTTATCCTGACTCTTATACTTTTTCTTTTCGGTTTAATTTTTAAGCATGAAGTGCATTAGATGATATTTTTAGATTAAAATAATATTTTATTCGTTTTAGGTATTTTAGCCACCGGAATAGGGTGTACAAATAATAATTTAGGTACGTGCTTTTTAAAAAACGTCAATTCCTTTTTCATGGATGACCAGTTTCGATCTCTCTTGTTCAGACCATTATCAAATCTTTCACTCAGCTGAACATCGTTAACATATATCACACAACACTTAAAGATGAACACAAAACATTTAAAAAAGTAAAAGTCATAATGTCACTCGCGTGTGTTTCTGTAAAGGTCATGTTCTACATTGCGCGTCCGAAAGTTCGGATATACTTAGGCATTATCAGTTTATTCCCACCTGATTATGTCCACATGTCTGTGTTCACAGAATATTTATTTAAAAGATTAAAATGGGGTTCGAATTAAATTTTAGTTTATCATTTAAGACATTATTAGGTGTATTTTTTAAAGCTTTGTATATTTCGTATTCTTTAAGAGTGTCCATTTTGCGGTTTTTATGGCAGAAATGCAAGTTATCCTTATTCTGACTGTAAACGTATTGAAATGCGCATGCGTGGCAATGTATGTGGGTATGTATTATTAAACACAGTTTTCTCTCACACATTCAAAATTAACGGATATATATTATTTTTCTAGTATTCCTCCGTAAGCAATAAGTTGATGTGATAACCACCAGAGAGCAGGCGCTATATTTGTGTAGGAATACAAATTCGGCGCGTAATGCTTCCACAATAAAGCAGATTTTTTCGTCATAAATCATAAAAATTTATTAAAATTACTTTTATTAAAAGATAATTAAACTTCGAATGTGGTGTGATTTTTACATTTTTGATATTTGCATTATTGAATGAGACAAAAAATCACAAAGTTAGATTTTTCGAGTTAAGTCAAAGAATAAATTTAGGTAAAAAACTAAATGATTCGGACTGTCCTAACCTTTAAAATGACATATTCAGAATAATTGTCTGATCATTATATTACTCCAGTAATCTAGTTACGCATTGTTAACATTGCTCTTATGTGAGTTGAAATTCAAGATGGTGGCTGTGTCTGCCGATCCTTAAATTAAATAGACGGAAATATTATATTAGATCATTTAGGAAAGTCGTTCCTATCTAGGTATTTACAAATATTAGAGTGTTATAAATATTCCGAGTGTTCAAATTCTTTTGTAGTTATTATTGTCATCTCTAATGCAATTATTGTTATCTTGTCATTGTAATCATGGTTTTAGAATGTTTATTGCTGTTGAATATGGAGTTTCTTTAGCTATCAGCCTGTCTCACACTAGTAGTCGTTAGTCTTGTTATATTAAGTAACTAGCTGCTGTACCCGGCTTAGCACACATAAAAAATAATGGTGCCTTTTTTTAGCTTTTCAAGAATTCATTAATTTGTAAAAATACACATTATTTTTTTAAAACATAAATTATCTCACTATTTAAGCGAGTGGCATGGTACCTCTTTAAACCTTTTTTTAATCATTAAGTATCTTAAATAATTTTATTTAAAGCTTACATTTTTCATAGATGTATAAATATTTCCCAATTTCACAATCAGAATGAACATTCAATTCCGCTCAAATGATTACGCTTAACACATCATTACAATTTTTTTTTATTTCTAAATTTTTTGTAGTTATATAAATATTTTTCAATTTTTAAGACAGAACAATCGGTCCAATTCACTCAGAACACATTACTTGACAAATTATAAAAATTGTTTAAGATACTTGACAACGTGTAAAATAAGGAAAAATAAAAAATTTACTCAATTATGCCATAATAACTGCAAGTAAGTATTACGGCATACACGTACGTATACACAATCATTGGCTGTGGGAGAATTTCAACAACTTCGAAATAAAAAAAATTTCTTCGAATGCATTTTTAATGTTAATATTAGCCTTAGATTAATATCTACTATTTTAATTGTTGAATAATTCCTTACATTTCTATTAAACAACAATCACTTTCTATTGTGTTCTTCTATCAACATTTTTGGCATCTACCTTGCACAATTTTAATTCATTGAAGTCGGAAACAATTTCACAAATTACTGTTCTTGAAACTTGAGGTAAATTTTGATGAAGCTCGTCTATAAGTTAATCGCCTGTTTTGACAAATCTACTTTTTAACTTTTTGTGTCAACTCTTCACTGATGACAGTAATAGTCCAGTCAACGAATGCTTAAAAGAGGGAGGTGGAAAGTCTTAGGGGCGGAAGTCTTAGTACTCTGTTTGGACTAGTTATGTTTTAGTTAAACATACTAAAAGTCTCCGGTCCTAACGTGAGCGGGCCTAAGAAAGTCGCGCTTTTTGGTGATAACTCAAAAACTGTTGATCCTACAAAAAATACTTGATAAAAATTAAAACTGACAAAATTCCCCAGTATATTCTATGAAGTTTATTCTATAGTTTCTGAGAAATGAGCTTAAAAAAATAGGTAATTTATAAAAAAATTATTTTACCCCACGATTTTTGATAAACTTTGCATCTGGAATTCTTTACCGTTTAATTGAGACTAACCTTTGAACTGAAATTGTAAAGCATTATTTTTTTTTTTCAAAACTAATATATTATTTAATGTTTTACCTTCGTCTGATCAAAAGTTATAGAGCAATTTTGTGATTTCCTATGAATTTTGAAAAATAAGCTTCTAAGATATAGTTTGCATTTTTTGCCATTTAAAAAGTTTTGAAGCCAGCTCTTCCGCCCTATGACTTTTCCCATAGAATCATTTGACTGGACTATAGCAGAACATTTGTGGATAAATTTCAGCAAGGTTGATGTTTTATGATTTTAAAAACCAAATGACGGAACACACTTTAAAGGCAGTAGGATTAATAATGAACATAGTGGCAAATAATGCAGTGTAAACAAACAACCGACATAGGTAGAGAGTTGAAACGTACAGGCAGAGTTGCGGGCAGTCAGCCGAGAGCAACTGACCTTAAATCGGCATTACTTGACACTCTGCACAAATACCATGTGCAATCAGTTCATACTTACAAAATGACACTCGTAAATAACTATAGGTTGCACGATTATTTATATGATCTAGGCTTAATAAATATCAAATATCTTAATTCAATAAATTCATGTTATTTATAAATAAATAAATAAATAATTCATGTTATTCTGAAAAAAATATTTTCACTATCTCTATATGAACTTTCTATTATCGCATTATTTGAATTTTACTGCAGTAGTTGAGTCATAGCTTAAAGACAAATAATTACGCTTATTCAGGGATGAAAAGTTACTAGAAGAAAATTAATCAACGTCACATCCAGCTTGGAATAGCAAAACAATTTTTTTTTTTTAAATAATTGGTAAAAGTATCAAAGAGCCATGATGTCTGTGGTTGTTAAGGCGTGAAAGCTTTATCAATCGTCATGGCAACCATCAATGGAAAAGTTCCGGGCTCAATTCCCATTGACCCCGAATAATTTTCTAAATGGTTTCTTAACAGACATCCTTCATTCCACGTAAAACTGTAGACCCGTCTTCATCAGCCTTAAAGTGCAAAACAGTGGCATTAGTATATTTAGTGTAAGTTGAATTTCTTAAGTGTCTGTTTATCGTAACGAATGTCTGTGCATATTTTGTAGCAGTAAGGTAACTTACTGTTGAGATAGAAAATATTTGCTCAGCTCCACATGTTCTTTTATCACAACATTCCAAGCTGTTAATGGATCCAAAGAATAAAATAATACTTCGAGTATTTCTGGCAGGGTGCCTAGTGTTTTGGCTCTGGCTTGAAGCAATGGTAATTGGGGAACAGTGATCAATGCCTTCAAGTTCAAGAACATTCCATAGAATGGAAGTTACTTTAAACATCTTCAGTGTCGCTGTAATATGTGCAATTTGAAGTATGCCATTGGATCGACCTGAGAAATATACTAACAAAATGCATTTGAAAATATTTTGTGGCAAAATCGTACTGAAAGCAGTTGTATTCAAAATTTATAAACTCAAACAAAATATTGGTTAACTTATTTTGTAAATAACCCGTCTATGACTATAAAATAAGGTCAACAGATATTTTCATGGATAATTAACTTATTGCATGTAAACCAAGGACAAGGATTTCGACTGTGCAAAAAATGCTGTAACTAATTTTAGTGCTACCCAAAAATTGAGGGCTGGATTTAAAGTTATGAGCTCTTGGGCTGAAGAGATTTTGCCCTCCCCCCCACCCATTTCATACCTTTTGAGGAGAGGGGGGTAGTCAGTCGGACAATTTTCCTCAAGAAAATAATCATAAATTATTATTATTATTATTACAATTATCATCATATATTATATATCAGTTCTAACACTTTTTAAATCAACTTCCCCTCCAGGTTGATTTTCGAAAACTGCATGTGCCGGATCGGATTCACAAGCTTTCTTAAATTTAGAAGAAATAGACGGTAAACTTTCACCGTAATTATATTTACATTCTCAACTCCACATTCAGGAGTGCTTGAAAAAAGTTTGTTATTTTAGGAATCTGCTGTATAACTTTTTCATTCCTTTTATCTATTTCTTTGCCGTTTTTCAACTTTATCAAGGATTTGGTTTATGGCTCATTGTAGACTCACACATTACAATTTAAAAACACGATGATAATTAATTATTTTAAAAAACTCATGCCACACCATACAAAAATTTCATGATATTCGAAAACCGTCTGCATTTGAAGAAATCACTGACTGATGTTTTACCGAGAGAGTGGGGGATGACTGCTGTAAATATTATTATTGCGCTTGCGCCCCGGCTCAACCTAGCCATAGCCATTAGAGACACACTGCCAAGCATACGACTCGTCCGATCACCAGCTTTCGATAGACCTGAGTCACACGCTCTACGCCACTGTTTACGTGTCTACGCCTATTGTATCACATTGCAAAAACAACGCGAAACTTCAATCAACAATAATTGCGTACACCAGTAAACTGTAGAAAACAAAATTAGATGAAGACTTTTCTTAACTCATGATACACAATTTCTTTGTTATTTAAATAAATATTTTTTTTAGCGTATGCCCCTAGGTCTGTGCCTGGTGGTAAATCCAGCTGTGCCCAAATTGCCCATGCAATCTTAAAAATGCCATGGTTTCAAGTACCAGAAATGTCAACCCAGGTCACGACTATTTGGTATTCTTGACATGAGCCAGTATGTTTTGTGTAGAAAGTAGAATACTATAATGGTTTGTGAGAATCTGTGTCCACAAACCTGAGGCAGCAGAATATAGCCAAACTTTTCTGGGATGCCAGAGCGCTGATGAGTATACTAAAAGCCGGTATCAGGATTGACCAATAACAACCTAGACCTTCAGTGAACTTAGCCCAGGTGCTGTTCAACATATCTCAACCATGAAACTGTTTAAGGATAATATTAAATATGCATTGGTAAGAAGTAGTAAGCAATAAAGGCATAAGATCAAAAAGTTACAGAAAAGTGTATTTGAGGACAATTAAGTGGCCATATATTACGGAAAAGTAAAGTTTTTGAAAAAAGATTTATTAAGTTGGATTTTCGACAACGATAGTGAAAAAATGGCAGAAAGAAAACAAATGATGAAGAAAACATTGACATTCAAAAGTACAGAAGAGTTAAGAAGAAATTACTTTTTGGCTCACATTGGTTGGATTATGCTTAAGAGAGCTTTTATTCGAGGTAAAATTCTCCAAATAGGTACAAAAACCACCTTTAGCTGTAAACGCTGTTTTCTTCTATTTTTCTTTGAGTTAACTTTTTGTTTTATTATTGTTAACATTTTGCTATATATAGGTTGACTAACACCATTAATGTCAAATATTCTAATGTTGAAAATAACTCGATTACAATGTAGGTAAACTTCCTTTTAGACGTTATGACACTTTTGATGTTATTCCTATCAACCATACTTATGTTTTCATATTTATAAGGCCCTGGAAACAGATTTACAGTACTTTTTTATCACCTTTTATTTTCTACGTTGCTTGTTTGTAAACGTGATCAGTTGTACGTTAAAGTTTGAATAAAGATGTTATTGAAATAAAATGTATTAAGAATCGGATAGTGATATTAGTGAAGTGAGTGTTAGGAGTTTTTCCGTTATTGTTTTTCTGTAAAATATATGAGTAACTGAATTTTTTTTTTAAATTTAGCGACGCTACCAATGGGAATATCTTCAAAACTATAAATCACAAAATTCTAAAAGAATTTTTGTTTATCCTTAAAACAAACTCTTTCAAAGGATACCCCACATTCCATGTCATAAAACTTTTATTTGTAGGTATTAAACTTCATCTCCAAAATTCGTAATAACAAATTTAGTATTTCTGATTATGTATTGAAATAAAATAAATATATGCGGATTATATGTTCAGGAGAAAATCAACTTTTACATTCAAACTATTTAGTGATCCTATAAGGGTTTTGTTTTCCCCTTTTGTAAGAGCAGGATGTTTTTTGTTTTTGTTATAATATTTGTCACTGTCATCCATTATAACACAAATCATTTACTTCATGATCATGGGTTAAACATCATGCCAAGATTGAACTCAATCAGTCAAACCGTTCTCTAGATATGATTTATTTTTTTACAAAAAAACAAAATGGCGGATATCTGAAAAATGAAGGGTTTTCGGGCCTATGTTTATATGAACTTTTTTCTTATTTTGACCCATAGAATTATTTTTCGAAGTTTGATCCCGTAATTACTGGACATCCTGTATAAGTATACTGTGTTTTTATAATTTTTGTTTTATTTTAGACTAGGAAAACCCTGATTGCTCCGCACGCCAACCCTGTTAAAACATAATCATGTTATCTTTTCATTATAATAAGGGTGTAGGATTAATAATAACCCCAAAGCTAAGATGGTAAATAATGTTAAATAATAGCAGTTATAATAAAGATTAAAAGAACCAGCAAGGCTCAGGTCTACACTTTAATAAAAACCTAACCTAAAAGTTAGAAATACAAATAAAGAATTGCTTCAAAGTTTGAAATCAGCTGTTAATGGAAATATTGTAGCAAACGGCTGTTTTATCTGTTATTTTATTCAATTGGTTGCTATGGTAATAAATGTAAATACATGTGTTGGTTTATCAGTCTAGGCCTAACCTAAGATTTTGTCGACTTAATTTACAAATATTGACATGAAAAATGTTTTTATCAAAATGGATTATAACCTATGTTACTCAGGGATAGTGTAGCTTTTTATTAGTAAAACTATTTTTTTCAATCGGTTCAGTAGTTTCAGAGATTACATACAACAAAAAACAAACAAATTTTACCTCTATAATATTAGTATGGATATAGTATTATTATAAATATTATGTCCTCTGTCATAGCTCAACCGCTATGGTACTTGCCTCATAAGCAAGACGTCCCGGGTTCAAATCCCGCGGGGGACCATAAAATATTAAAAACCCAAAAAAAACATGCCCGTTAGCCGAAAGGCACAAAGTGGCATGAAAAGCAAAAAAAAAAAAAAAATATAAATATTGGGAGTAAATTGTTTTTGAGGGAAACATGTTTTTATAAATTTTTTTCCCCACGTCGGATTGTGGGTATTATGTTTTTGCTCAGTCTCCGAAGAACATGTTTACTTCGGCAGTTGAGTACTTACGTTTTGCCACAACGCATTCTGGGTATTTTGCTTCGACCATTGTCCGAATAAAATGCTCACTCCGTGATGTGAGAATTTAACAATGTCCACATCGCGGATTGAGTAAAAATTTTAGCCATTGTCTGGATTCAGCGTTTGAGCGTAACAAATACACATCAGAAGTACATCATTTAAATAAATACTATTTAAAAACAACACATTTTATCTAGACCTATATAACTATGTTGCTCGGATTTTTAACTTGGTAAATGTGTACAATTATAAAGATTTTGTAGGAATATTTGTTAAAATGTGTTATTTACATAATATATTATATATTAATATATAATTATACAGTGTGTAAATTAAGTATCGAAACAAATATGTATTTTTCAAACTAAAATAGGTACAAATATTTTGTTTGTGGCATTGACTCTTAACAAACGTTCCTGATTTTCTGACATAAAAAAAAAATTCAACCCCCTTAGGGGGTGGCGGGTAGGGGGTAACTTAAATTTTTTAAATAGCAACCCCTATTGAGTGACCCCTCATTTTATAGGTCTTGTCACCCTAAAAGCAATGATATAAAGATAATTTAAATCCGTTGAGTTTAAACAAAATAGCGGCCAAAAACTCTACGTTTGCAGTGAAGTCTCTTAAAATGGAATTATTAATTATTATTACCGTATTTGAATTCCGTGTTCCATTATTAAATTTGTGTTTAAAATAAAATCTACGTTGTTATTGGTTTTTCATATTCTTCTGTAAAAAAAAAATACAGTTGGTTTTTAAAGTGAAGGTGGGGCGCCATCTTGCTGAAACCAAATACTTTCGTCCACAGCATGTTCCTCATCTTCAGGAGGAAACTCTCTTGAAATAGCGGGTACAATAGATTCACGCAACAGGTCCAGATAACGAGCACCATTTAAATTACCTTCAATTATAAAAGGTCCAACTACCTTATATCCAACTATTCCTGCCCAAACGTTAATTTTCTGAGGATGTTGTGTATGGCATTCTTGAGCCCAATGTGGATTCTCATCTGACCAATATCTCGAGTTTTGTCTATTGACATGTCCGTTGAGGCTGAAAGAGGCTTCATCGGAAAATACTATCTTCGTTTTAAATAACGGATCTTGGATACACCGATGCATCATTTCTTCACAAAATTGAATTCGACGATCAAAATCGTCTTCGTTCAATTCATGTATTAGCTGTACCTTGTAGGGATGAAAATTTTCGGCCTTTAGAACTTTATGTACCGAAGTGTGACTAACACCTAGATTACTACTGAGCTGACGAGTAGATGAGTGAGGATTTTCTTGAATACTCAGAAGCACATCCAATGACTTCTCTGTTAAAACTGATTTAGGTCGACCACTTTTAGGTTTATTTGCTACATCCCCTGTTTCCAAAAACTTAGTACAGATCCTACTTACTGTAGATCAATTTATTTGATGATCAGGGTACAGTTCATTAAATAACTCACAAGTTTCTTGATACGTACGTGTTCTGTCCCCATACCCAACAATGATGAGGATGTCAATCTTCTGCTTTGTACTTAAAAAAAACATTGTTAAACAAAACTACAGAAGCAATTTAATACCGACCTCTCTACAAAATTAACTAAACCAGAATGAAGATATGAAACACTTTCCAAAGAATGTGCTTACCAAACACAAACAAGAACAAACATGGAAGGGTAATTGGAAATGTCCAAGTTTGGACTTTGTTCAGCCAACCCATCTTATCTACATTGTGTACTGCATTCCCATGGAGCTTAAATAACCAGAGCTACTTTATTGATTAATAAAGTAAATCTCTGTTTTCTTGTTTCAGATCTCTCCTTTTTACTTATAAATTCCTATAGTTAAAAAGTCTTTTTTATTTTAATATCACCTTAAAAAGGCCTCATAAATTTGAAATTAGTCATAAAATGTATTGGTCTTCGGGATACTTTTCTAAAAGATGTATTAAAACATTTCTTGAGTAATAACTACAACCATTGTTAGTTCAAACATAATCGATGTTTTTGGCTATTTAAATACGGTAATAAATTCATATTAAGAGACTTCACTGCAAACGAAGAGTTTTTGGCCGCTATTTTGTTTAAACACAAAGGATTTAAATTATCTTTATATCATTGATTTTAGGGTGACAAGACCTATAAAATGAGGGGTCACTCAATAGGGTTTGCTATTTAAAAAATTTAAGTTACCCCCTACCCGCCACCCCCTTAGGGGGTTGAAATTTTTTTGTTTTTTATGTCAGAAAATCAGGAACGTTTGTTAAGAGTCAATGCCACAAACAAAATATTTGTACCTATTTTAGTTTGAGAAATACATATTTGTTTCGATACTTAATTTACACACTGTATATTATTATATCAAGAAAGATAAAAATATTATTTTTTTACGGTTTTTTTCATAATATTGACATATCAAATAGTTTAAAGGTTTTAAATGTTGTAAAATTTAGATATGACTTTATAAAACTGTTGACCTATTTGTTACAATTTTGTATTTATATGCTTTATTATATAGCCTATCAAAGTATTATCTTTTAATTGCTTTTGATATTGATATATCAAATGATTTAGAAGTTATTAATATTATAATGAAGAAATTAATAATCAAATATGTGTATATGTTATTCAAAGATGTACGAATGTTAAACGAATGGGTATCTCTTTTTTAAATTTGTATGAATGAATATATTGATGATGATAAAAGGTTGTATTTTTTATATTAATTTTATAACATCAAAGCAAATTTCATGACGCATTATAGCTTACATTAGTTCTATAACTCATATTAAAAAAATCAACTTCACAAGACATATATTATTGATTGAAGTTGGAAACATTACCCCAAAGTATAATCTATGCTAGGTTGTTAGAGTTGAGGGGTGAAATCAATTGTTATATTGTTACTCATGCATGTTCGAACGTACACTCGCTTTTAATAGGAGTTGATTTGAAATTTATAAGATAATCTAATTTGTGCAAAAACAAAATTCGCTCACCAATATCATTAGTTGTACTCCTTGCTGTAACCGAGCTTAGATTTATTTTCATTGTTCACACTTTTTTGTACATAGTCTGTACAGGACGGAAGTAAGTTAAAGTTAATTTAGGAAGTTTTGGTGGATGAAAGCCAAGCGGAGTAGTTGTTGGCAAAATATTTTGTTTCTCTTATATAAACATGGGTTGCACTTTACACTGGGATTCAACCAATCTTTTAAATGTGTTTAAATTAAACTCGTGTTTGCCTTCCTGTGTTGTACTGAGCTATAATCGTTTGTTGATTATTTCGTGGTCGGTAATGACTTGTTGGTCGATTTCAAGGAGTTATACTACAGTTATTGAGGATAAAAGTAGTGCTACAGTAATGTAATGAGATGGGCATTATAATATAGTCCTTTCAAAATAGTGGTGTTGTTCAATTATTGCCATGAAATGGTTGTTGATTCTGAAAATCGGGGGTCTTAAAACCTGATAAATAGAAAAAAGAAGAAAAAGAAACACCTTTTAGGGTTTTTTATGCAATAGGTAATCTAATTTTAATAATAATTTTTATTTTTGGTGAGATAATATTAAATTGAGTCAAAGATTATGAATAGGGTTAATCAAAGACGGTGAAAACTACTCCCTGAATAGAAAAAAGGGGAAAATGGACAATAAAGCTTTTTTATTACTTTTTTTGTAGAAGGTTTCAATGAACAGTCATTACTATTAAAGCAATGTTATAGTTTCATTTAAATCTGCATTATGCGCACCAGTAAAACGTTAGTGTACAGATTAATACGTATTAATTTTAACTAATGATAAACCTCCAATAAGTTAACTCAAAAGGGATACTCTTTTAGTGGTATTACAATACATATTCAGTGAGTTATACTTTATTTATCCAAAACCTATTTTGTTCTAAAGTCGACATTTCTTGTAATCAGTGTTGCCGAGAGCATTTATGAGCCCAATATGAATTCCGTGCCCCTTTATTTATATAAAAAATATCGACTGTGTTTTTCCAAAAGTCTAATTTTTCAGTTTATTTTTAGTATAAACTACAAAACTAATTTACTATTTGAATACTTATATACAAGTTGCTTATATTGTACAGTACAATTCTGTAACTTGTTCTTTTAATTATTTTAACTTCATTATTGTAAAAATTCAAATTACATACATTTTTTAAATTAAATAAATACCTTGTTTTATTGTCCTTTTTTGCATTATTGTACTTAAGAATGTTGTCTTATTTAGCCTATGTTTGCCCTTTTGTCAACAACAATTAAAGGATTTAATTACTTATCCTTTTTTATGATAAAGTGAACATTATAGTACTCATTACAAACATAAATAAGTAAAAAACAAGCTCAAACAATAGTTTTCAAAAAGTATACAGGAAAACTAATAACAATCTGCAAAACTTGTAGATCTACCGACTGTTTTAATTGTTATGGTACTTTAAAACATTCGGGTTTGCCAGAAAGTATCTTTCTTAGCCAAGCGTCTGTGAGCCGGCCGTCTTTTTGATTCAACTCGTACCTGCCTACCCAACGGGTTTTCATGAATCACAATTATATATGTTTTGTGATTGTTTAACATACTAAAAACCTATTACTCTCTACTTACATTATCTAATTACAGTAAAGTCCGGTTTATCCGGGCTCGTTTTATCCGATCCCTCGGATTATCCGGCCCAGCATCCAAAGAATATAATGAAATAAATGAAGCACTATCTAAGCGATCCGAAAACATCTTACAACACGTAAGAACACCTGTTATGTAGTGATGACAATGTTAAAAATTTTAATTTGCTCCATAATTTTTATACAACTTTTAATGCAAAATTTGTTTGAGGTTTTTATACAATATTGTACAGTACTCTAGTTAAAATATGTTACACTTGTAACATTGGTTGTATCTACTATAATAAACCCCAAGATTTGGTCCATCTATTTGTTGCTTTATTGAATGATTCCAATTTAAATTACAGTAGTACTGTAAGGTTTTCTCGTGTACGTTTATTGGCTTATTTTAACCCTATACCGGATTAACCGGCTGTTATGGTATCCGGCCTGGTACTCCGCCATATTAGGCCGGATAAAGGGGACTCTATTGTATACTGATTTAACATATTCATTAATTTACTTAAAGCTATTTAATCAAGATTGTTTGAATAAGTAACTATGTTTTTCTTTCATTTTATTTTATTATTTATTACATTTTGGGTCCGACCTGGGCTCCTATGCATTTGCCCCCTCTGCACCACCCTTGTGGCGGCCTGCTTGTAATTCTTTAACATTAAAAGTATTTACATTAAATACTTATTTACTATAAGTAAACTTAGTAAATACAACAAATAATTGATGTCTTAGGGGACAACAAATAATGCGCTTAATTATTCCATCTACACCAGTTGAACTATTTAAATCTTTTTCTATAATCATGAGACATCTATTCAAACTGCAGCTTCCAGTTAAAATATCTTTATTTCCTAACCCTACAGACAATTATTCTTCAGAAAGTGCTTATTGCCTTCAATTAACTTTCTCTCCACTAAATACTTCTTAGACCAGATCATAGAGCCAGTCTACAATTTTCATTCCATTTGACTTTGATCTCTCGACCATGTGAAAATTGTGTCATTTCATTTTTATAACCGCCCATGAACATACATGACCTATAAAGAATAGTAGTACTACAGGGTTTCGACCCCTGCTCACTTCGCTCACCAACCCTTGCTGGAGAAGCAAATGCAAACAGATTATTGTATACTATGATATTTTCACGGGAATGACGAATATATATATATCAAATCCAAATACCACTCACTAACTCACTCATAACGAAATCTCAAAAACCACCTAACAGATTGGAATGAAATTTGGTATGTAGCTTCCTCTAGGGCTCTAGGTGCTCGCTAAAAAAGGTTTTCAAAAAATTCAAAATTTTAGGAGAGTTTGGGGGAGGGGGTCGAAGTTACTAAACATCCCCCATAAGAAATACATAGTAAAACACACACTGTTACAATCCACACAACTAGTTGTGTGGATTGTAACAGTGTGTGTTTTTCTTATCAACCTCATTATGATTAACTTCCACAAAGTTAAAGCCTCAAATTTTAAAAATATTTATTGATATATTTTTTTTGTTAATATACATTTAACTTTGATTTATCCATCCGTGCAGCAAAGTCGGATCGGGCAGCTAGTTTTATATAAAAGAGAGACAATTTTCAAGTTATAAAATTAGACCGAAATGTGGTACGTTAAACTGGTCAGATAGACCTAATAAAGAATAAAGTTAGAATAATGATAATAGTGATATGTGTTTCAATTATGATATGGTAAGTCTTTTTCGTTGTTTGTGTTTGCTATTACCTAACCTAAAAAAACAGTTGGTTTGTGCAGAATAATGATCCGATTTTAAATTTACCTAGTTGGTTGCTATTCTAATAAATGTAAATATTTCAAGAAACATGTTTTGGTTCAGTGTCGGCCTAACCTAAAATTGTTTTAGCTTTTGATCCAAATCAGCTGTTTTATTTATAATACGTAACAACAGATGTTCGAATTATAATACAGTAAGCCTTTTTGATTGATTTTTCCTAAATTAATTAACAATAAGTTACCTTATATGGTTCCGCCACAAAACTTCTTTTTTCCCCTAACACGTTTCAAAGCTTTTGCTCCATCCTCAGAGTGTTTCACTCAATAAGAGTTCATCAATTCATTAAAATTTAACACAGACACTCATAAAACATTTTCACGATTACATAAAACAACACGACACACACTGAGTTGTCCGACTGCATTGAAACAGTGTGTGTCGCGTTGTTTTATGTGTTCACGTAAATTTTTTATGTGTGTCTGTGACTTTAACTTTTACATTGCTACGCGTTTAACATTGCTCTTATGGGAGTTGAAATTAAATAGTTGGTGACTGGGTCTGTTGAGCATTAAGTAGCTTAAAATATGATAGGCCAGATAAATCTGCTATGGCTAACCATTGTTTAGGTGAAAATCATCATTTTAAAATAGAAATCTAAATTGTGGACAATTGTAACTCTTCCATATTCAATAGACGCTTGTGAAACTTTGTATGTAGCAAATAATATAACAATGAATTAAGTCCTATACAAAATTCTTTATTAACATAATAAAAGCAATGTATTGTTTGATATTAATATTAGTTTAGTAATATTGTTTAAATTATTTAATGTTAGGCTAACAAAGTCACGCTAGGCTGTTGTTGTCGTCTTACTATTGTAACTATTTTAGCCTCACATTTTTAGTTTAAACCAAGTAGTAGATTTGTATAAATACGGAGGGTTGACACTGGTGGTCTGCGTTTCTGCTCTTTTTGCCAAATGAAAAAGAACAGTTTGAAAAAGACAGGTTAAATTATTAATCTGTTACTATTTAGAAATTATTGTATTATTATCGTAGTTTTACATTCGTTTAAAAATAACACTTCTATTTAGTACTTTCTTAAAACTTAAAAAATTAAGTTTAATTCACAGTTTTTATTACTTTACCGGTATCTTTAAAGTTATATTTCATTGTTTTTAATAATTTTATTAATATTTTTGGCAAAAATTCAAAATAAAAAAAAATGTATATATTTATTACAAATTAACAGAAAACACTAAGTACAAGTATGACACAATACAGTAACTAAACGGAATAATCATTATAATCAAACACAAATTAACGAATGTTGTAATAAAAACAGTTTACTCAACAGCCCACAACACTAAAACAATAAATGGTTTTAAAAAACAAAGAACTTCCGTTTACAAAAAAACAACACTTCAACACTTTTTCTGAACAAACCTTATTTCTATAAAAAAAAACACTTCTAAAAACAGTTTGAAAACTAAAAATCTGGTTAAAGTCTGTAGCTTGTGGAAGGGCGCATTAAAGCATATTAGAGGGCTCAGTGGAAGGGAAAAGAACAGTTTGTCTGGATAAGAAACAATAGTTCGTTCGGTTTTTTATAGTAGAACTGTTCTTTTCAATTAGTTTACCGTTTTTGTAATCACCACTAGTTGACATGCTATAAGATTAGTTATAGTTTGATTATTGTAGCTCGTGCATCACTGAAAATGGCGACATTGTCGTCAAAACGCTTTTTGAGTTAGTAAACATAAAAGTTGGGAGATTTTGTGTTCAAGTCTTAGTCAGTATAATTGTACAACAAAAACAATTTACTCATTCATATTAGATGTTTTGATTTTCATGTACTCACGAGACTCCAGAACATCACAGAAACGAATTTAGAAAACTATTGTTATTTTGATTAGTAGCCTGTTAATGAATGAACAAACACAGTTCTACTAAAGAATTAATTTATATGTTTATTAAATATTCTAATTAAAATCATTTTTGAAATCAGAGTTTTCTTCTTTCTACTCTAAACTGAGAAAATTAAATGTAGATCATGTAAATTTGTTAATTCATTCAAAATTAAACTAACAATTTATCAATACCCAAATTTGTTTCAGTTTTACAGATCTTTCTACGAATAGTTTAGAGGAAAACTGGAAGTAACAAATGAGAAACAACAACAATAAAGGTTTATTTATGACTAATCAGTTCAATTCATCTTCCTAGAAACGTGTGCGCATTTATTTTTACATTGTGTAATATTTGTTGCCAGCAAAAGTTTAATTTTATACGCAGCACACTTATTTCAGTCCTTGGGACTCATCAGGCAAATAGGTGGGTGTCGGATTCTCTTGAAACAACCGACCTAACCCGAGTTGAGATTTTATCTAAGGTGGGAAATTGTGATTCAACACTGATTTCTTGTTTTTCAGTGACTAATTAATTGTGCAATTGTTATTGTTGTATTGCCGGTTTTGTCAGTCTGTTTAAGTTTTGCTCTGATTTCGGCCAAAGAAAACCCAAACAATATTAAACCTAACAAGACAAAAAATAAAACAAAGTTTCTAAAATAGAGGAGGATAGACTCTAGCTATCATAGTTTTGGCTGTACATTATTACGAACAGTCAGTCAGGACTTCTTCTTTTAAATGCATACATATAATGTCATTGTAATATTGGAATGATTCTTTTTACCGAATTTCCAAGAGAAAGATGAGCTATTGCAGTGACCCTTATGGTAAAGACTTAAGGTCGGGAGTAGTAGAGTAGTAAATGAGCACCGATCATGGTCACTAGAACATTTTTTGGAGTGTCATAGACATTTTCTGTAATGTTCACACTCTAATGGCCGCATTTGAAGTCAGATCACATTGGTTGTCTATGTCATTTAGACGAGTTCACTAGCCAAAAAAATCCAACAACCGGAAGCATGTTCTTTTGACCGGAAGTAATTACTTTTTAGAATTTTCTTACGAGAATGAAACTTTTTGGGGTTTCATCTAAACAAATTAATATAGGAAATTATTATGCACATTTTGTTTTTTTTTACACGACCTATAGGACCGTCTGGTTCCCCCAAAATCGATCAAAACATAAAATTACCCAGTTCAAATCCACGTAATTGATTTTACTGTGGGGCATCCTCTGATCCGAGTTTGTCCGCTGCGAGTGAATCGAAGTAGTCTATAATCTGAGGCAAAGCGAGTTTTTTCTCTATGAGTGGAATGAAGGAGCGTATGAGTCGAAGCTGGAGGCTTAGGTGCAAATAAATTCTACTAATATATTTCATACACAGAGGCAGCTATTCAGCCTTTGTGAGTAGATCAATTTCTCAAATAGTTGGTTGAAACCCTGAAACATATAAATTTAATTTTGTAAATTCGTTGTCGAATTCTTATTAAAAATTATGCCTGAACTGACCACCTCTTTTTTATATAAAAATTGTATTTTAAGTAATTATTTTCAATCATATTTTATATTTCTAATTCTTAATAATCCACTGTCAATTAAACTTACGTTTCTGTTTATACATGATCTTAGTTTCCCTTCATTTTACCACTTGTTGCATAATTTTGTTATGTGCTTTTAGTATTTCCAAACGCATAACTAAAGAGATTTTAAAATAAAAAATGTTCAAGGCTCTTCTTTACCTTGAAGAAAACTCCCGAGTGTACAGTATGATTTCAATGCAAAAGGCCTGACTCAAGCCACAAAATCGTTGAAACATGCATTCGTAATAACGTGTTTCGGATTCTATTTATAAATTAATAATCTGGGAAACTACTTTAAGTTATAAAAAAGGCTTTATATTTTTTACATTAGCTTAAAATATGGAAATTATTGCTTAAAACTCCAAAAAAAATGCATTAAAAATAATCAATTTTTACTCAGTTAAACTGTTTATTAAAAGGAGTTGCCGTCGATATCTTTCAATTATGAGATATAAGACAAAAGCACAT
>JAGFPH010003565.1:16730-28969 GCA_018207615.1 Philaenus spumarius | reverse complement strand
ATAGTGCTTTTATTATTTAAGATCTATATATATAAAAGCCAAATACCACTCACTGACTGAACACTTAAAAAGAATACAATTACGTTAAAAAGACTGAAAATACCAACCACCACGGGCAACGCCGTAAGGGTCAGCTAGTATTACAAATACGTTTAAATCGCCAGATGAATTAATTAATATCGGAGTAGTGAAATTTTTTTTAAATTACCAATTAATATAGAATAAATTTATAATTATCAGGAATAATAATTTTAAAATGAACATATTAAATAATTCAATTAGCCTACTTTTTTCTATATTCAACTTTTATCTACTAAACTAATATTTATTTTTTTATAAAGGAAGTAAATTTTTAACGTCAATTAACATAAATATATATAAAAATATCGATATAGATTAATAATTTTTTTTTAAAGGGAAGGCGTTGTTGATAAGTTTATTTTAGCAAACAATTTTTGAAATATTAATTTTTTTTATATTTTCTTTTTATTCCTCCGCTTTACTGCTCTCTGTATTCATGCCTAGGCTGTTATTTGTACACAGGAAGGTAGAGTAGGCTCAAGTTCGAGTACTTATCCTTCGATTCATAGCATGTTTCCTTCGAAAATTCGCTAACAAAACATATTTTTTGAGACTATTAGATTATCTTATTTTGTTTTACTACAGAAATGTCACCAATTTTACTAAAATTCCAACCAAAGCTGTCCAAAAACTGTTCAAAGTAGTTAACTGCAAGTCAAATATGTGAATGAAAACTGTACAAGCAAGATTAATGTAAATGGAAAGATTTCAAATGTTAATTTGTCTTGATAAGTAATTTTTTTAAGTAACACCAAGCCTAATTCACATACAACCTTCGCTGGATGTTGAAATATGAGAAAAACGCAGTCAGTATATTGTAAGCATCTATTTGCAGTAATTTCATAACACATTCTTATCGTTATAGACTAATAAAGTGTCTGGAATAGGTACTTGTTACGTGTAATAAACATAAATTGTGCGCATACATTAACCACATACTGACGGACCAAAACAGCTGTCACATTATTTAAAGTAACAAGTTTGTCCACATTTATCTGCAATAAAGTTTTATAGTGTAAAAACATTGATGAATATTTTACCCGGTGAAATTATATAGAAACTGTGTATACTGTCCCAGAAATAGACCGGGCTCTCTCTCTGTGCGTTGTAATATTCTTAATGTTGGCAAATATCTTAAATTCTTTAAATGCTTGTGGAATGCACAACTTGAGAGCAGTATTCCGTCGATTCAATTGCATGTAAAGGTTGTGCAGTGAAATATCCGACATTAACTGTTTATTTGTGACTAAGCCTGCCTTAATGAAATACGCTACAGCAAATTGTATGTTCCCTTTTACAATATACAGGATGTCCATTTTAACTAGGCCACCATTTTGATCTCCATAAGTACAAGATGTGCAAACTGTAAATGGGGACTTCACCTACATTTTAGGGACCATTAAAAATATGAATTTCAAATTTCAAAAATTCGCTGTTATTTTCCAATATGGCGGACAACTTTTGAATTTCTTACGGAACACCCTGTATAGTATGATGATTTCGAATTTTAGAAGTTATTTTAAGACTTATTTTGTTCTTCGTGTTGTTTTCTTTAGTACGACTAACCGTTTAAAAGTTAGAGGCTTATAAAGTTTTAAAAACACCCTAACGGAGCGGATTGTATTTTGGTATGCAAACGTTTTGAACCAATGGAAACGCTCTTAACACTAATAAAGCATTTTTTAAACAAACAAATACATTTTTAAAATCAACAAATACGGTTTGTGTTATTACTTTCTCACTATACTATAGTATAGAGAAAGTATAGTGATCGCAAAAAAAATCGATGTTGAGATTTTTGTGGAAATATCCGTTTTGGGACCCCCTGAGTCTGTATGTATACAAAGCTAGAGAGAAAACTATTCCATCGATTTCGAACAAATTTACACCAAACATGTCAGTTATTTCTATATAGATGTCAATTATTCTTTTTGGAAAAAAAACCCCAAAAAACAGTTATTATTTTTTTATAAAAAAAGCTCTAACGATTTTGATCAAATTTGGTTTATTTGTAGCCTTTAATGTACCCTATCGTATGCAGAAACCCACATCTTTCTAAAAATTCTTGTTTAGCTAATAATAATAATAACTGGTTTTTATAGGTTTTTTGGTCAAAAAGAGGGTTGTTTTTTAAAACTTTTCAAAACCTTTTTTCGTGCATCCATACAGGCCTAATAGATGTGTTTCGTGCAAATTTGTTCTCTCTAGGGGTCCCAAAACGGATATTTCCACAAAAATCTCAACATCGATTTTTTTTTGCGATCACTATACTTTATATATACTATAGTATAGTGAGAAAGTAAAATGAAGTTGATAATATATGTTTAATTTCAGCTAATTCACAATCCAGAATTCAGTAAAATCCAAAATCATCATAAAACATAGGATGTTTCATACAAAATTAGAAAGTTGACCGCCAGTTTAGAATATATAAAACATTAAAATTGTAGGCCTACTTTAAAATAAGAACTTGTAGCCTATTTATAAACAGAGAGCTTTTGTTAAACAACAATTTGAACAATGAGAATCAACTGATATTGACTAGCTATATTATGGTTTTAAAAAATTAACAAAAACCGTATTAAAATAATTAAAAAAAAACTAAGAACAAAAAAGTCTTAATATAACTTGTAAAGTCCGAAATCATACTAAAACGCAGGTGTGTCATAAGAAAATCAAAAGTTGATATTGAAAAATAGCAGCAAATTTTGGAAATTTTATAATCATATTTTTAATGGTCACTAAAAATTAGGTGAAGTCCCCCATTTAAATAAGTAACAATTTTTTTTAACTCATATGATTATTCACACATTACCAAAACCTAAACATGCATTTTTTAATTTTTTGTCTGTCTGGCTGTTTGTTTGTCCGGGATAATCTCCGGAACGGATAAACCGATTTTGACGAAACTTTCATTTGCATGTAGAGGATTTTTCAGAGACTAATCTAGGCTACTTTTATCTTTAAATATTTAGGGATCCTATTTAAAAATGAAAAAAACGTAAAAATATAGACAAAATTAGGGATTTTGCGAACGGACGCGACCATTATAAATAAATCAACTGATTTGGAACAAAAGCTTAACACTCTGACAAATCGTCTGTGTTTTAATTTACTGTATACACTGGTTTAACCTTTAAATATATTTCAAAACATGCAATAATGTGAAATACACTCGTAGATTTTAAATACACTTCAAAACCTGATTCGTAATTTTTAGCCTTTATTGGTGCATAGCTAATAATTTACGTGGGCCTAAAAAAGGGATACATAGATCGATTAGGGCGAAACTCACTGTGGATTTTTAGCCCATGGAACTCGGACCTAAAATCGTTTTTTTTTATTACGTGTAATGTAATAATAATAAAAAAAAAAAAACGATCCATCTGCGAGCGAAGCCGTAGGCACCAGCTAGTAATACAATATAACATGTGCCATATTTTTTAAAACTTAAAAATTGCCTCTTTTCTGCATAAAATTAAAATTAAAAATTCGGTCAACGAATCAATCGCTATTCCCGCGAAACTATCATAGTATACAATAATCGGTTTGCATTTGTTTCGCCGTGGAATTGGTTAGAGAGGAGAGGCGGAGCCCTCTAGTATATACATATAACATTTTTAATGACACACCACAAAACTTGTTCTGGGGACCATGATCGGTGCTCATTGACTAGTTCTGGCCTTAGTCTCAACATAAAAGCATTGTATTTGGATAACCTAATAGAACTCCGATCCAATGCAATATTTCGTTCCACTGGAAATTCGACGATAGTGGCGCTATCTATTGGGGAAACGACGGAAACTGTGTGAAACACCAATGCTACCAATGATTTCTCCCTAGCGCTACCTCGAGGCGCGATCATGCACTATTTTCCCGACAACCTTTTTTCGGCACACAGCCCCCGTATGCATGCATGATCTATTTTATTATGCATAATCTATGATAAAAGTAATTGCGGTAGCTCATCTTTTGTAGGGAAATTCGCTGAAAACGCATCTTTAGCATCAATACACGTACAAGCGCTTACTCAATCAAGATGTATTATTTTGTCAAAACAAAATACAAATATCTTTTAAACTATCGGAAATTGTATTGTCCACTAACAATATTTTTAAGGTTATGGTATTTTTAGGTAAAATATTCTTAAAACAATGTTCCCGTTATTTTCCATCAATTTTTAACCCAAAATAAACGGTATCAGTTAACTGACACAAACTTTTCCCAACTTACTGTAGTCAAAATAATATTGTTTTTAATCATTTTATTTTTTACTACTTTTTAGAATAAATCAAAAAAATAATATTCTACCTACGTTAATCGTATAAAAAAAATAATTGTCCCAGGCGGGATTCGATCGCGCGACCTTTGAATTACTGGCCGTGCTCGCTACCCCGTGCGGCCGCCGCCGCGATGCTAGATTGACAACACGAACTTGTTTATATTTAAACATTTCCTCATAATTTTAAAACGCCGAAGTTTTGATAAAAGCGGGTGGTGTCATTTTGTTTGGCATCTTAAGCACTATAAATATTGAAAATTTGATCAAAATCGTTAGAGCCGTTTTTGAGAAATTTGCATTTTTGTCGTTTTTTATGGGTTTTTAGGGGTAAATTACCCTTAAAAATTAAAAATTCCAAAAAATGAAAAAAAGGCCTGGAGATATTAGGGTTTAGTACCTACATACCAAATTTCATGAAAATCGGACCAATAGTGTCCTCTCTGGTCGTGTATACATACAGACAGGTTGACAGACAGACACCTAAAAACACTTTTTTGGGTTCAGGGAGCACCAAAACAAAAAGTTCCACTAAAATATTTTTGGGTTCAGGGAGCACTAACACAGATAATTGCACTAAACAATTTTTTGGGGTTCTGGGAGCACCAAAACAGATAATTCAACTGAAAATTCAAATTCGAACATTTTTACTGAAACAATACTTTCTCCATATACTACGTATAGGGTGGAGAAAGTAAAAACTTTTTTAAATAACTTTAAGGAGTTTTTTCCGTTAAATTAATAAAGATTAGCTATATCTAACTGTTGTTACTCACAGGCTACTCCTTATTCGGAGAGTTAAGAGACGTATAGGCCTAATAATAGCCCTGCCCACAATTTTACAATAAACATTCAAAGTTTGCGTATCATTTGGAATTTTAGTCGGTTTATTTGATCGGTATAAATACCTCCAGAAATAAGTTTACGTAGTGTATGTTAGGTTATGGTAGGTAGGCGTGTAAATCCCACATAAAGTAATTCATTACAACCTCCACACATATGCTCTGCCTATAGGACTACTATTCATACCTTGTCAAATTATTGTTTTCCGAATAATTCATTTCAACAATATTGAATTGTTACTTGTGAATATTTATTAAACTTTAAAAGGAAAATAAATGGTACAATATTTTACAGTGGAAGTATGCAGTGTGTTTAACTAGTTTATAATGAACCATACATTAGTCACTGAGCAAGCTTTATACTCATAGAGATTTTTCCATCATTACGTACTATTCCTAAAAACTAGTAGTTCTGTGAACAGTAGACCTCGCTCGTTGAAATAACAAATGTGGTTTTGAGCTTAGGTTAAAAATAGTGTGCCAGTAAGGAAGTAAGCACAAGGTTTAGCCAGTGAAACATTATTTACAATTCCCGCGATTCCAGGATTTCTAGTTCTCGTTTTTATTTCTTTTCTTGAGCTTTAACTGCTAAAGATTTTCTTTTAGAGGCATTGTGTTTTATTTAGGTTAATAATGCGTAAGATAGCTAAAAATATCGCGTTATAGAGGGACAACATACAATTAAATATTTACATACTTAAATAACTCAAACTTAACAATGTATTTACAGTTCCATATCGTATTCCAATATTAAAAATAATGAAAACAAACTATGTCAAAACGTCGTGATAGTGATCTCAACGTCGTGATAGTGATGTACCAACACTTCCCACGGTGTCCTACGATCATATTTTGTATGTCCTTTATCGCCGCGAGGTTTCATTTGTTTCATCTCATTTTGTAATTCAAGTAAAGCTAAGTCAAATACTTTTATGAAATTTACAAAGATAATTTACAGGTATACACTTCAATTCTTTGATTTATCCTCTACACTTTCTTATAATAATATGTCATTTTTGGGCAAATGGTATATTCCTAAATTACTATTCAAAACAGGCCTAGTTGTGTTAGCAGTCTTGTATAGGAACATAAAAACTGGTGTTTTCAAAATAAGAATTTTTTAAAATTTTTTTGATAAATATTTTTATACAATTCCATTTAGAACTAAATTACGAAACTTTTTAACATTTAAGAAAAAAATTACAATAATTTTTACAACTTTTTATGTAGGCTTAAAGTTAAACATTTTCCTTTCGTTACTGAACGTGATTGTTTCTTGAGCTAATAACTAAACTTTTTTAATTTTACTTCAATAATTTTGTTTACTGGCATATAGAATTCTTTAAACCTTTATCTACAAAAAAGCTATGGAACACTTTTGAATTTTTTTAGAATACACGTATAAAAACATGGTTGAAATACAAAAACTTGGACGATTTTTAACAAATTCGAAGTTTACGGCCATTTTGTGAGCTTACCGTTAGAGATACGAAAAAAATCAAGAATACAATTTTGTTTAAATTTAATTTGCTTTTAGCAAAATGTTGTTAGTTTTTAAATTCGACTTACAGTTAAGCCACAAACTGGCTTTGGAAAAAAGCTTACACTGAGAGAAACGGTCCGGCCGCCATTTTTATTTAATTTAAGGGGTTAAAAATAAAAAATGGAAAAAAACCGTATATATACATGGCTCTGCCTAGGAATAAGGAACATTTATGCAAAAAATCATCAAAATCGGTCAAGGCGTTTGGCCGTAATCGTGAGACAGACACACAGTCGAAATGCCGAACGGTCGAGTTAAAACGGAGACCTCGCTTACGCTCGGTCAATAAATTGTGAGTGTTCTTTCATTCCATTTTTGAAGGGTTTGACAAAACGGCATAATCTTTTTCAGAAAGCAGTTTTGTTTTCCAATATAAGCTTTATTTTTGAAAACAGTAACCTCTATTTTTGTGGCCCTTTTAGGATCCTTTACGTTTGAATGAAAAATGAAACCTTTATAGCAATGTTTTCAACCTGTGGGTCGCAAGCCAGGTAAACTAAAAAACAAGTGTACTTTATTTTTTAATAATTTGTCGAATCGTTGTTCTATTTTTGAGACGCAAAATAACCGAATCATTTTCGAATTGGAGTCTATTTCTCTTGTTAGTTTTTATGTTCACCATCGAAGAGAAAGTTAGTTTACATAGGTAGGAAGTGGCGAATTGCATTAATAATCTCAAAGCTTCCCTCGGAAGACGTAAATCTCGGTAAAAAAAGAAAAATATATGATTCAAGGGGTGCAGATCAGACATGAAGATGAAAGGCTAAGTTTTTCGTTTTTTGACAATAGCTCTGTTATCCTTTGAGCTACTTCAGACAAAATAAAAAAACCGTTGTGTTTAGCACTACCAATGTAAATTTGTTGGTATTCCGTATTTTTTTTTTTTTTAAAGTTAGTGGTTTTTGAGATATTTGGCATTAAACATTTTAAACGGCCGCCATTTTGAAAATATTTGAAAGAACGTTCTGGTATTTCATACAGTAATAAACGGTTGTACACCAAATTTGAGTTTAACTTATTTTCTATTTCGAAAAATATTAAGTATTTTGTAAAAAAAACTAAATGGCGGTTTACTTGAAAACAAAGCTTTTCCGAATCTTATGTTAATATGAACAATTTGGATTTTTTTTAGGTCCCCTATCATATCCTGAAGTTGTCCCAACCTCTCTCGGGTTAGTGTTACACCCCATGGTGCTAACCCTTAAAACCTTATTGGGCCTACCCAATCCCATGCCAAGTAAGTACGTGGGTAACGGGTGGCGCCCTGTGGTATTGATGTGAGGTAAGGTTGTGCGTAATTGCTGCCTGCCGGTTACTCGTTCGCCGTCACTTGGGTTACTTGCGAAACCTTGCCTTCAACGAGGACCTGCTTGGGGTGCTGGTAACAGTGCTTCTTGCAGGGCATGGGACGGCTTCCAGGAGATATGGATTGTTGCTGGATACACAGGGTGGTTCGGTGGCATGAAGGGGACTCCAAAACCGTAGCTGGACTTGTTTGGCGGGCCAGGGACCAGTCTTGGCCTTTATGCAGATGTGCATACTGATACCACTGGTTCGGGGGGGGGGGGGGGGCTACTGGAGGCAACTCCAGTACCTTTGCAATTGCGGTTGGCCCCGTGGGGTTGTGTCACTGATGATAGTAGTTTATTGACACCCAGACTTGTCTATGTTAAGAGTTAAGAGCGGGCGCTGGTGGTAGGCCCTCTGGATAGGTTCGTCTCTTCTAGCGCATGTCCCAACTTCTCGCGAAACACCCTGTATATTACAATTTTTAATAATTACTGTAAAGTATTTAATGAAAAATGAGGGGGATATTAAATTTAGATTAATTCTTTGGTTAATCTCCCCCCTCCCCGCCGAACCGCGCCAAATATATCTTATTTGTATCACTGATTAAATTTTATTACGTGCGGGGGGGGGGGGGACGCCAGATTTTCCACTTGTAAAGTTCGCATATTCAAGAAGGTTAAAAAGCACTACTTTATTATAGGATCACTCGTTTACCATCCCCCTCATGTCTGTCACAGGTGTTTTCCTCTGGAGCAGATACAGAAGCTGTAGTCAAAATTTGCATAGTTAATAGCTAGCCAACCCGCATATGTTCTAACAGTTAGAAATATTTTACTGTGAATTTTGGAACTAATGTTTAGTACAAATAAAAATAAACGGTACCAGGAACTGGCACATACTTTCTCACAAACATATTTAATTTATTAATCAGATTCACTGTGACTTCATAATTTTGTAGGAGGGGTAGGAGAGGTGATACTAAAGTAGGAGATTAACTAATAAATATTATTATTATTAGCTAGAGAGAAAACTATTCGATCGATTTCGAACAAATTTGCACCAAACACGTCAATTAGGCCTGTATAGATGCACGAAAAAAAGGTTTTGAAAAATTTTGAAAAACAACCCCCTTTTCGGCCAAAAACCCAAAAATCTGTTATTATTATTATTATTATCTAAAGAGAATTTTTAGAAAGATTCTTTTTTTTTAATATGGTAGGGTACATTAAGGGCTACAAATAAGCCAAATTTGATCAAACTCGTTAGAGCCGTCGTTTTATAAAAAAAAAATAATAACTGATTTTTTGGGGGGTTTTTGGCCGAAAAGGGGATTGTTTTCCAACATTTTTCTAAACCTTTTTTCGTGCATCTATACAGGCCTAATCGACATGTCTGGTGCAAATTTGTTCGAAATCGATTGCATAGTTTTCTCTCTAGCTTTGTATACATAGACATACAGACTGAAATTTTGTAAAAACCACTTTTTTGGATTCAGGGGGTCCCAAAACGGATATTTTCACAAAAATCTCAACACCGATTTTTTTTGCGAACACTATACTTTCTTCTCTATACTATAGTATAGTGAGAAAGTAATAATTCTGATATAAGTTCTGCGAATTTTCAAAATTATAATTCTGATATAAGTTCTGCGAATTTTCAAAATTATAATTCTGATATAAGTTCTTCGAATTTTCAAAATTATAATTCTGATATAAGTTCTGCGAATTTTCAAAATTATAATTCTGATATAAGTTCTGCGAATTTTCAAAATTAAGTTTATATGTTTTAGGATTTTAACCAACGATTTGGGAAATTGGTCAGCATTGAAAAACTGCCTGCGTGTCCGAAATGTGTTAGTCGAATTTGTTTGCACCTCAGCCTCCACCTCTCGGATTACGCGGTGCTTCGTTGCGCTCGCAGCGGAAAAACTCGCTTTGCGCTCTCGGATTATGGACTGCTCTTTGCAAGTTTGCCTCCCAGCCGTCGGCCTCGGATCAGAAGGTGCCACCACGGTAAAATCCCCCACGAGGATTTAAACAGGGTTCTTTTATGTTTTAACCGATTTTGGGGAACCAGAAGAGCTTTAAGGTCGCGTAAAAAAACAAAATGCGCAGTATAATCTCCTAGATTTATTTTTTGTTAATAAAACCCAAAAATGTTTTATTCTAGCACGAAAAATTTCCAAAAGATTCCTGTCAAAAAACGTGCTCCGGTTGTTGGAATCGTTTGACTAACGAACTCTCGTCCGAACGGAAACCCCCACGTGTGTATCAAATTTGGATCAAATCGATCTTAAAATGCGGCCGTTAGAGTGCGAACAAACGTGGTTCTCCCAAAATTGATCAAAACGTAAAATAAATTAATTGTATCCGGTTCAAATCCTTGTGAGCCGGGGCTGGAGGCTGAGACACAAACAAATTCTACTAACACATTTCGTACACTTTCGTACACGCATGCAGCTATTCAGGGCCTTCGTAAAATAGACCAATTTCCAGTAGTTGGTTGAAACCATAAATAGATTTACACTTAATTTTTGGAGATTTGCTCAACTCACGTCAACGGTTCAGCTGCTTGATCTAAATTATTACCCTTACACAGAGCTCATTTTTATTTACAATAAAACAAAGTACAGTATATAATAGGAGTAAATAATTAAAATTGAACCAAATTGATTGGTAATATCTTTCAGTAGTTCAGGTATTACCAATCGCAGATATTAACACTAAAATATAATTATTTAAAATAAAGCTAAAGTGATTACCGTATCTGATGTTTTACGATGAACTTTGTACTTGTTAGTGTTGTAACCAAAGTTGTAAATAAATGTGATTCATAATGTTTCAATATCCTGAACTTAAGTTGTAAAGATAACCTGTCATGATAGGATGGATGCAAAGTTCAAAATATCGCAGAAGTATGTTTTTTTTATGAAAAAAAAACGTGTTCAGATTTTCAAGAAACAAACTTAGTTGCAAGATCAGTGATACCTTAGTTGCGATTTGGTTGTAATGCTTCAACTCCTTGATGATATTTAGTTCGGTTAAAATAAGGTGCAAGGTTAATCAGCAAGATTAATATTGGGGAATTCCCATTTTTAACCTACTTTACTTGATCTGTGTTTACAAGGTGTTCATTCTTCCCGTTGGCATCAGATTTTACTATTTATTTTAAATAACTTAAGGCCTGTCTTTCATTTGACTAGTATCGAGTATAATGAATCTACCAACAAAGAATACATAATAGCAAATTTCTACAGGATAGATGAGCTTTTGCTGTAACCCTTTTGGTAAGGTGGTTAGCACCTATCATGGTCTTCAGAACACATTTTACGGTGTCATCAAAAATTGTATATGTAAAATGTGTTCCTCTAACAATCGCATTTTACGTCCGATTTGGTCAAAATTTGGTACACACGTAGTCTGCTAAGTCGTCCGGACGAGTTTGTTAGCAAAAAAATCCCACTACCGGAAAGTAAGCACGTTTTTTTACCGGAAGTCATTTTTTTTAGATATGTCGTACTAAATGACGTTTTTTGGAGTTACAAAAAAAAATATAATATGCAATTATTCTGCAGACTTTTTTTTACACGACCTTAAAGCCCGTCTGTTTTCCCCAAAATCGATCAAAACTAAAAATACCACAATAGTACGCCGTTAAAATCGCGTTAGGGATTTTACATAAGGTGCATCTTCTGATCGGAGACAGCAAGTTCGGGGTGTACACTCGCAAAGCGCAGTCCATAATCCAAGGTCCCAAAGTGATTTTTTTGGGTGCGAGCGGAACGAAGTTCATGATCTTTATCTCCATTGAACTGAAGTAATGAGTACCGCACTTTTTCCTTATCAACAAGTGTTTGAAAAAACATCCAAGTTGAAGAAAAAAGCTCTGATGTATCCTAAAAGTAGAATTTTGTGAAAATGGCACTACAGACCAAATTTGTGTTTAAATGTATTCGTAATTAGAGTAATATGTTTCAAACCTCACATCATTAAACATGTAGTAGTTACATTTATGCTTACATCAATTAAAACACGGCTTGGTAGAAATTTTAATTTTTTTATGAGGGTTAACAATCCTTTCCCTAACTCCAGACGTTGCTCTTATATCATACAAACTTTCTGATTTTGATAAAAGTGCTTCTTACTATCTTGAAACATTTTTTTTTAATCTAGTATTTCCCAACGTTTTCAGTGGCTGCACTGTG
>JAGFPH010003564.1:107291-117369 GCA_018207615.1 Philaenus spumarius | reverse complement strand
ATTCCATTTCATCCCTTTGACTTAAGTAATCGAATTGCAAATGGTTTTTATATCACATAAGAATAATAGTATACAATTTTAGCGTTATAGCTTGTAGGAAGTTATTTTATTTTGCAATTTATTTGTAGCTACCCCATTTAAATATATTTTATTGTATATTATAGTGACCATATTCTCTAAACCATACTGGTAGGCCTACTAATGTATGCAAATTGTTAAATATTTAGTGACATTAGTTAGGCAGTTTTTAAGTAGGCCTATATAGAAAAAGTACGTGTACGAATTAAGAATAATGTTAGGCCTATACATTTTAGCTAATTTTAGCTTTATAGCTTGTAGGAAGTTAGTTCAATTTATATTTATTGTATAGGCGTAGCTACCCCATTTCTATTATGTAGGCCTGTATTACACTATCAAAGTTCTTTGTCAAAGATCTTTGATCAAAGAGTGCAAATAAATTTTGACAATTTATTGACAATAAATTTTGACAAATAATTTTTACGTGCATAACTTTGACAAATAACTTTGATAAAAGATTGCATATTACACTATACTATCAAATATTTCATCAAAGATCTTTGACAAAGAACTAATCTGTTTGGCATTAATTAACTATACCATTTTAAGTGAAATCGGTGGAATAGTTTTTTGAGTCTATAGAGGACAAAGAAACAAATATGCATTGTTATAATAGGCTAAAAAGATTAACCGAAACTAGAAAAGCTGTTGGTTGTGAAGGACAATTAACTGATTCTAAGGTTGGTTGCTATCTAAATATTTTACCATTTAGAATTACACTCACTGGCTTGCGTAAACTATATTTAAGCAAAACTTTTTTTTAAACCAAACAGTTTTTTGTTATTTTTGTCTAACACTTATCGTACGGCTTGAAGGAACTCATCGGTGAAATGAAATACGATTACAGTATTTAAAATTGTTTTTCAATATCGAGTCCGTTCAAAATTGTTGTAAATCTTTTAAATATTAACAATATCTTTTATCCGAATCTTTTTTTGATTACTGCAACCATTAAACCAAGAGGTGAAAAAAGGGGTATAGGAACAAAATAATAATTCGATCGCGCGGCTGAACCGCTGACGTGAGTTGAGCTAATTTCCCAAATTAAGTTTATATGTTTTAGGGTTTCAACCAACTATTTGGGAAATTGGTCTACTCATGAAGGCGCTGAATAGCTGCCTGCATGTACGAAAAATATTAGTAGAATTTGTTTGCACTTCAGCCTCCAACCCCGGTGCATGCGCTGCTGAGTTCAGTAGCGGAAAACTAGCTTTGCGATTTTGTACCTCGATCTTGAGGCCTCGGATCAGGAGCTGCCCCCACTTAAACCAGTCATTGTATGTATTTTACGTTTTGATTAATTTTGGGAGAACCAGAAATGCTATAAGGTCGTGTAAAAAACAAATTGTGCAGAATAATCTCCTATCTATATATAAAAGCCAAAACCCACTGACTCACTAATCACGATTTCTCAAAAACTACTGAACGGATTGGAACGAAATTTGGTATGTAGCTTCTTCTAGGGCCCTAGGTGCTCGGTAAGAAAGGCTTTAAAAAAAATTATAGGGGGGTTTGGAGGGGTCAAAGTTACTAAAAATCCGAATAAGAAATACATAGTGTAATATATTTATTGATATATTTTATGTTTTGTTAATATAAATTTAAATTTGATTTGTCTATCCGTGCAAAGCCGGATCGGGCCGGCTAGTATATACATATATATTTTTTAAATACACAAAAAATAAAGTTTCATTCTAATACGAAAAATCTCAAAAAATGTTTACCTCCGGTAAAAACGTGCTCAATGTTCTTGGATTTTTTTTAGCTAACGAACTCGTCCGAGTGACTTATAAAACGCATGTTTTGACTAAACTTACCTCATTTTGACTAAATCGGAAAATGCGGCCGTACACACACATATATATAACATTTTTAATGACACCCTAAAACGTGTTCTAGAGACCATGCTCGGTGCTCATTGACCACTCCCGACCTTAGGTCTCACCATAAGAGTCCTACAATAGTTCAGCTTGCCTGTGGAAAGTCGCTAAAAATACATAACTCCCTTAGTAGGCACAGAATCCAATCCGTTCCAACTTATTACCTTTTAAATTATATCTAAAAGTTTTGTATAAAACAATGTTTGACACATTTTCAATAAGGGCTCTACCTTGTTTTTCTCCATTTACGTTTTTTTGGAATATCAATCCCTTTTTTAAGTAGATTTTTTTCTTTAAAAATATTTAAATGTTTCATCTTATCAAAACCATGTATCAATATTTAGTAACATATGTAGTTCATATAATGTGAATAGTTTTCTCCTTACTGATGCATGGAAAATCAATTTTATGCGTAATGAAGATTGAATTCAAATGCATTTATAGTGAAGAGTGAATGAAATGAAGAAAGAATCAATTCAACAATGAATGAGGAAAAAATGTATAAATCTTATTAAACAAGAGAACGATCAAAAGGTATCCAATCCTCTTCCACGATTCGTGCCTGATATGTCTTTTGAATAATAAGTGTCTGTTGTTTTAATTTTTTCCCCTTACTAATACCCTTAGACTTATCATTATACCAAACTCCAAATATTTGCCTGACAGCAAAGTGCTTTATAATATTGAGTCAGTGAGTTGTGAAATTTGCACTTTTTATGTAAGTCTTTTATACTTTTGACATATAATATAGTGGCCCTCAATATATGTCCTAAATTATCATAAAGGAGAGCAAAGTTATGAAGAGGTAAAAACAGCGGAAAAACATAACGTGACCTGGAGCACTACAGTTCGTGTTGATATCGTATTACTCAAAAAGCCTACGGATAAAAAGTGTTAAGCGGTTAAACCAAAACCTGCAAATTAAGGGTCTTCTATACCTTACGTAAAACAGCAAAAATATGCACTTCGTACTAACGTGTTTCGGACGCCATTTTTCAACCTAAAAAGTTGTGAAACATCTTAAATTGTTCTTAAAGGCTATGAGCTTTTGTTTTGTATCTCATAATTGAAAGAAATCGACGGCAACTCCTTTTAATCAACGGTTTAACTGAGTAAAAATTGATTATTTTAAATGCATTTTTTGGAAATTTTAAGTAGCCTAATAATTTTCATATTTTAAGCTAACACGTAAAAAATATAAATCCTTCTTTATAACTTAAAGTAGTTTCCCAGATTATTAATGTATAAATAGAATCCGAAACACGTTAATACGAATGCATGTGTCAACGATTTTGCGGCTTCAGTCAGACCTTTTTATTGAAATCATACTGTACACTCGGGAGTTTTCTTCAAGGTAAAGAAAAGCCTTAACAGACTTCACTACACTGACAACTCTTTCAACTGAGACCTGCTTGTTGAAAAATTAACAAAAATGGCATAAAGGTCGCCGATGGAAAGAATGCAAGTCCGTTCCTTCTATTCGGTTGACATTGATCAATCTATTTTCGGACTATTCATAATTTGTCCCATTATTTCAAACTGTACCAATATTTCTTTTCTCAATTAATACATTTTATAAATCTTTTCATTAAAATAATATAAAATTTACCTCGGATGTAATATATTATTTTCTAGAGAGAATTTATTCTACTATTCGAATAACCTAAGATGTTTTTCGTTATCCCAAAAGTACACTAACTGGAATTCTTTCCATCTACGGTCTATACTTAGTTCTTCAATGAAGCAAATAATTTGAATGTTTTTGTTTTCTTATTTCGGTTGGACCTCCGTGAAGAACAACTTTTATCTGTGCTTTAGGTTTCTTTTTCTAACTGCGAGTTAAAATATGACACATTCGTCTATTCTCTTTGTCTTATTACACGTTTAAGTGTCCTATTATGAAATAGTTTCCAAATTCACGGCCTTCCAGATTACCTCCAACTCTGTATTTCACACTCAAAACGATTTAGGACTTATTTTTAGCTCGGTTGCTTTTCACTGCCATCTAGTTACCTCAGATTTTATTAGGATGAGACTTAAATTTCAAAATAGATCTTAGAAATGGTTTTATTTGACAAATAAGCTTAGTTTCATTTTTCTGATCTTATTATTGTTTGAATTGTTTTCATTTAAAGTCTATTGACCCATTGACCCAAGAAATAGTTGACGTTTGTATAGATACTCGTTTAATATTGTAATGTGTAATCCTGCTATCCGACGCTTTTACTTGCTACACTCTCTTATACAGTTAAGGACTATTAAAGTTTCTATATATTTGATTTGCAGTGATGAACGAGTTAACGACTTAGTTTTATCTAGCCTCGTATTGAAATATAAACTCTTGATCTTGTTATACCGCAATCAAATACTAAACCATTGAAGCTAAATAGTAATGTCAAAAAATATAAGTACAAATGTTGAACTTTTCCAGATGACGTAGACAGATATTAAATACACTTTTCTGTTTCTGTAGAATACTTGACAACAAATAGGCTAAAAATAATTCGATACGCACAGGGGTTTACTCGTAATTTTTCCAGTACCGGAACGCTGCCGGAACTGACCGAAGTGATGGAAAGGGGAAAGGGGTACCCGGAAAATGTTTGAAATTTTCACTTCTAAAACTCCTACTTTACGTATCTTTGGTGAGTTTAAGGGTGCAGATAATATGCTTACTTTTATAAGAAAAGTACACATGTTTTTGTACTTGTGTATGGCGCATAGCAAATTTTAGAGACACTTATTATTTTAAGCAAAAACTTGACAAAATGTCTATTTTTTAGTCAGTAGCCTTTAAATTTAAATCCTCGGTAAAAGACTGTAAACCTAAACACATTTATGTAAATCAAGACATGACTTTTCTTATACAAAAACAATTCAACACAATGAAGCTTATCACGAGAACACAACACAGACGCTTGTTAATGAATTATTCTAACGGCACTCAAAAATCACAAAACAACATCACAATGTCAACGTCGAAGCGATCAGCAACTTTTTAGTTTTTCACAGTTCGCGAGAGGTAGCATGTACCGGGGAACCTGCTAAATCGTCGTTCAAGTACCTAAGTTTAAATATTTTCCTCTTATGGGTGCCTTTCTACCTTGCATTTGTGACGGCGTTTGTACAGCCATTGTTTGTATGTATAATCCGTGTTGTGCTCTCATTTGGTATATTTATTTTTTAATTCATTAATCGTGAAATTATATGAGTTATTCGATAAGAATTAATCACTAAATGTGGTCCAAATTATATCATGTTTGGTCTTATTTTGATTACAATAATGATCATTTTTTTTAACTTTTCGGCACCTCGACTCTGAATCATCGATCTCTTAATTGTAGTCGTTCGCAGCGCTCGCCGAACATCAAAGGGTTCAGAAAAAACATTGCGAGGCTGGCAAAAGGGTGTCTGGTGCTCCCAAGTTGTCCCATTTCGATTCCAAGCTAGGGACAATGGGAGACGTTACTGAAGTTGGCTCACTGTAGTGCGTGGATATCTTGAGTTTTTTCGATTGGCGGACGTAAAATTCTGAACCGAGTGTTGAATGAGTGTGATTGATTGAGTGGATGGTCCAGTGCAACGTTAAAACAAAACTTAAACAACAATTAATAAAAAGCAGTACCGGAGTTCCGGCACCAGTAAACCCCTGAGCACGCAACTAAACCGATGACACAAGTTGGGTGAATTTGCCAAATTAAGTTTTAGGGTTTCAACCTACTATTAAGAGATTTGTTTTGTCACGATGACGTTTAATAGCTGTCTGCGTGTTCGACTTATACAAGTAGAATTTAGTCTCAACCTCCATCCCTCAGCCTCCAACCCTGGCTCACGCGCTGCTTTGTTCCGCTCGCAGCAGAAAAACTCGCTTTGAGAGTTTGTACCTCGACCTTGCGGCCTAGGATTTTGGACTATACTCCGTTCACCTTGCCGTGGCGCTTGAAGGATTAGGAGACCCTTTGCGTTGGCACGCGCACTCACGAGCGCCCCCCACACCCTCGACCCGGACGGTCAGGTATCAGGCAGGTACACAAGTACTGGAGACGCTACACAATATTTAAGTTGAATCTTTATCCTAATTATATGATTATTTTTGAAATCTTCGTTAAATTCTGAGAAAAATGAGTCCACACAACATATTGTTAGGACCAAAAAAGTGGATTTTGGGGACTTTTATAGTTTAATTAACGACCCCAGCAATGTAAAAACACGTTTATTAACAATTAATAAGTATTTACCTTATTCAATATAATTTAATAACTCGTACAAGAATAATTGGAGAAAACATGTTAAGAAATAAATCAAACAAAAAACAATCGACTAAATGAACCAGGAATGTTATACCCAATATTTACATGCTATAGTTAAATTAACAACTCCAGTAATGTGAACACAAGTTTATTAACAATTAATAAGAAATTACCTACTTTAATATAATTTATAACTTATACAAGAATGAAATTGGAGGAATCATGTTAAGAAAAATATAAAAACTGTATATACTAAAATAACCAGAAGTTTTGTTTACAATATTTACATTCAAAATATATTAGGAGTTAAAGACTTTTCCGAGAACACATTTAAAATATATTAAAACAACAAAAACTATAAAGTGAATAAGAAATGTGGAAGCAAATGTGGAAGCTAAGTTAGTAAACTGATGTTTTAAAATGTTTATACTTAATTATTATTCAATTCTCAACTAATATATTTTACTTTCATGTTTGTTGCAATAATACAACAACATGTGAATAGTATCATATTTACAATCATAAAATATAAGATTTACGTAAATGTCTCGTGTCTAAGAACATGGGGGCTTTTTATATTACGTTTATAAACTATCTATACTCTACCTAATAAAATAACTTGTCCCGAGCCTAAACCAAAATAATATTACTTCTTGTGTCGTTTTTATCTTAATATATAAAAGAAAAACGATAAAACCGTGCCAAGAATAGTAGGCATCCTTCCTGATGTCGTACCCCATCAACCATATACTTGAAATGTTTGTATTGGCGTCTACTTTTCAGGGAAAATACGAAAACGGATGTATCTATTACCGGTTTCAAGATGGCGTCCAAAAACAGAAAATTACACAAAGCAGCTTATTTACTTTATCTCTTTCATACAGGCTAAACGGTTTGTCCGATTCAAGTTTAGACGGAAAATCGTCAGTCAGAAATTTAATTGTCTACAACTTTCTAATTTACTGTTTTCCTCTATCTCCCACCGTTACTTCGTCAGACACGGAAACGGCAAACATATCACAGTGAAAAACATATTTCCCTAATGTAATGTCGTGTCTGTCCCGAGTAGTGTGTATACTTCCAGCTGTCGGACACCAATCAACCATATAGGCTACTTTAAATGTTCGTATTGTTGTCTACTTTTCAGAACAAATCCGAAATCCACGATAACTATTACCAATTTCAAGATGGCGTCCAAAAATGGGATTTTAAGGTAATGCGAGATAAATTTACCACAACTTCCCTACCCATGGCGAGTAAACTGTTAGTCGAATTTCACTTTTGATGAAAAATTGTTAGTCAGAAATTTAATTTAATTTAATGATATGGATGAAACAACAACGGTTGGTTTTAGATGGAGTTGGTGTAGATTTTGACAACTAACTGCATATTATTACTAACAACAGTAGCGAAGCACGGGCATTCAGCTAGTATACATATATATTATCGTAATCATGTCGTATTTGGTATCATTTTCTTTGAAATTGTGCGGAGGTTACAAATATACCATAATCAGTTGTTAAAGTTTGAGTTTTGCGAAAATCGCAGTTACGTATTGGACGCCCTAGTCTATGAGTCATCTACCTGGCTGGCGGGACGGCTGCATTTGTGTGCGTGTGTGTGTAAGGGTCTCCTAATCCTTCAGGCGCCACGGCAAGGTGAACGGAGTATAATTCCCTCGCTCGGGGTGGACAAACTGGCAGTCGGCCACGTAACATGGTATTTTGCATTTTGGTCGATATTGGGGTAAGCAGACGAGGTATAAGGTTGCGTAAAAATAATTGCAGATTAATCTCCTATATTTATATTTGTACCTAAAACCCCAAACAAATTTCATTCTAGTACGAAAAATCTCAAAAAATTTACCTCCTGTCAAAAAAATGCTTTGGAACGTATTTTGTCCGAGCCACTTAGAAAACCAACGTGTGTGTACCAAATTTGTACTAAATTGGATGTAAAATGCGGCAGTTACAGTGCGAACACACATATAAATTTTTTAATGAAAACCGTAGAAACCAGAAAAAAATTACAGCTGTTGGTAGAATGTGTCGACGATGATTTTGAAAAAGAAAAGAGCGTGCATGGTCGAGAAGGCCAACACTCACCGAGGGATGTAGCATGGACGAAGAGGGCTATTCTGGGTCATCATTGATTGGACATTATTTGGCTCTTGCGGGGATTGAACCTGCCACCTCTAGATTACAAAACATCGCAAGTAGTAGGCCTACTACGAATCCGGGTTACACAAAGACCACTTGAATAAAGTGCATCGACCAAGTGACGTAACAGTCACTACTGGGTGCTTTCCAACTATATTCACAACCTGTGGGCGATTACATGAAAAAGCAACATCGCCAGACTGCGTGATGAAAATATCTCGCATAACGCGTTGCACCTCTACTAATTCTAGCGGGTTAGCCTATATTAATACACACTTTGGACATAGGCCTATAGCCTACGTTACACAACACCCAACGTGTTAAAATATTTTTGAAAATATTTCTCTGAGTAAACAATGAACTTAATGTTTGTACACTCATATAAACAGTATATACGGAGTGTATAAAAGTATGAAAACTGTTTGATCTCTCGTTTTCTAAAATACATACAAATTTCCTAATCTTTCATATGAAAGCTCTTGGTCTAAACTTGCTAGAAAAAGAAATAATTTTGTTTTAATACAAAGAGCGTTCCGAATCATAAATGAAATAAAAGTAATGACTTATAAATATAGTGCAATAAACCATGTAAAAAACGACCTTAAACTAAACACGACTACTACTTACACGGTATTGGAGCAACACATAAAAACTTTAATCTCTGTATAGCCTACAGATAATTGTGTTTAATTACTTCATTAAAATATACTAGGAACAAACAATAATATCTCAAACACAATAACTATTTCAGTCAGTTTTCTTTGTTCCGTTTAATTATACACTATGACATAACGATTTTCCGAGCTCTGTATCTCTAAACAAAAGATAATTTTTGTGAACCATTCTTTGATTGTATTGTTGGTGGATTACGGAAAGCAGCAACAATAATAACACAATTACGTTTGAAATCTTTAAGAAAAAACTGATCTTGGACATTATATTTTTCGAAACACCATGAAAATATGTATGTTTCCTAAAAAAACGTTTAAAGCAGAGGTTACAAATGTTGTTCTTTTTTAAAAGCTAGAAATACGGATATACCGTACTTCTGTATATTTGTACTTCAACTTCAATATATAATGCATACCATTTTCTCCACAGTTTACTCTATTAAAACAAATAAATCGCTAGAAAAGTTATACGCATATATATTTATATTTAATCAATTTTAAGATTTAACTGCAACGAAGCTAATACATTTGAAATTAACCCATCTAACGCCCACTAACGTTACCATTTTTTGCCTCAAAATTATGATCTAGGGCTCATTTAAAAGAAATCGTAATGGGGATGATTTAGAACTCAATGAAAGAAATAGTTATGGGAATGATCTAAGACTCATTTGAAAGAAATCGTAACGGGAATGCCCTAGGGCACATTTTAAAGAAATCGTATTGGGGATGATCTAGGGCTCATTTGAAATAAATTTTAATGGAAACGATCTAGGTTAGGCCTACATTTGAAGGAAATAGCAATGGGGGTGACATATATAGCTCATCAGAATTAAATCTTAATTGGAATGATCTATTACTCATTTGAAAGAAATAGTAATACGAGTGATCTAGGGCTCATTTGAAAGAAATAGTAATGGGGATGATCTAGGGCTCATCTGAGTGAAATCTTACTTGGGATGATCTATTACTCGTTTGAAAGAAATAGTAATAGGGGTGATCTAGGGCCCATTTGAAAGAAATAGTAATGGGGATGATCT
>JAGFPH010003564.1:84077-99009 GCA_018207615.1 Philaenus spumarius | reverse complement strand
AAAGCTCGAACAAATTGACAGTCGCTTACTAAGTAACTTTTGCATGTAAATGCGATCAGTTTTTGGTCAAAATACTTTAGTTGTAGGCCTAATTCTAAATTAATTTGAAGTGGACATAATCTCCTTAGAAGTTACCTCATGAACATTTAGAAAGTCATCCTACCTAATAATTACAGTTATTGTTAAAATTTTAAAGATGAAAAAAATATGCTTATCCAAATTTCCCGAATTGGGTCAATTCTGCACAGATTTGATTTCGAGGATTTCGTTTTTCATCTTCTGTATAACGTTTGTTTAGATAGTGGAAACAAAATAAGCTATGAACTAGATCCTTGTGGTATCCCCTTCGTTTCTTTACGGCTGTCAGTTCAGTTATTCTGATTATGTGTAAAACGTCATAAGTTATATTGATAAACATGTGCGTGAATCTAAGATATCGATCAGTAAGAAAGTGAACAAGTGCCGAGTGTTAGTGGGCCACTTGTTTGTGTGTCACAATTCATTTAATGTGATAACAGCCAACTCTACGCCACGGACATAAACCATTAATTATTTGGTTAGCTGTGTTTTAAACGTGTTTGTACAGCTGTTGTTGTCCAGTGACGTCACTGTATGCTTGTAACGAGAAGCGTCATAACTCAAACCCAATCAAATGCAGTTGTCAAGAGAAAGAGAGAGATAGAGAAGGGGAGTTCGAAAGCTGATTTAGTGGGCGACACAAATTATTGAATCAACTTTTTTACATAGTATGACCGATCTATTGTTAAGTAGAGAACATTTTTAGCGTAACAATTTAATTGGAAAACTACAGTTAAAACAGTAAAAGACATAAAACAGTTTGAGATAGTGTGTTTCTTATAATGTACGGATAACTGACAATAAACACTTATATCTTATGGTTAAAACATGACTAAAGTACAGTCACTGAAATAAGATTTGTGTGTTTAACTAAAAAACTTCATATCCTGTATATATGAGACTTTTGAAAGTTTTAGGCCTATTGTTGTTTTTCAATCAACTTTTGCTAAGTAACACCACCTATTATAACTAGGAGGTTAAATAATAATGGTAAAAGTTCCTCAAAGTACGTGCAAAAAAGGTAGCAAAGAATCTTAAGTAATTCTGGAAAAACTTTATTACTTTATTACCTTTGTTCGTGTATTTTTTATTGGGGATGCTGGATATAAAGTTTACAGTAATCAAGATAATATGCTCAATATCTTATGAAAAAAATTTTCTACGAAGATAGTCAGTAATCTATAACGCCATCTATTTTTAGTTAAATACTTCACAGTTCAGTGTTATTATATTTGTCATACAAAATGTAGTAGAATTTACAAATGGTGTTTTATTAGTAACAAAATTGTCTTTTTACTACGCGAATCTAGGACTATAGACAAAAATATCGTTTACAGCCAGTGGCCTTTAGGAAATGTAGTCGTGTAATTGTTTTTATACTTCCTGAAAGCAGATTCCTATTTTACTCAGCCAGGCCAACTTGTCAGTATCTAATATAAATGCATATTTAGTTGGTTTTATGTTTGTTTATTTGAAATAATTACTTCGAATGTAAAAGTTTACAAACATACCGTTAAAAACTAACTAAACGAACAGAACTTCCTGTATCCCTTATAACGTGTGAAATTTGGCTAAAACATCTGAAATTAACGTTATTAATAAAACGCATGGTGTCCTCGTATATATTTTGAGGTGTACCTCTATTAATATCCGAGTATTTTGGGCAGGCAGCCCACTTTCAGTTTAGTTGACTTTTCACCTTCAGGCAATATCAAAGAAATTATACCAATGTGTATAAACGGATGTTACATTAAATTAAAGTATCTATCTTACGAAACATGCGTACAAATTTAACATGATACCCTTGCTGAACATAGCTCAGACTTAGGCCTATCTGAATAAATAGCTAAAGGTGCCTAACCGACGCCGACGTTCGTAATAACATGAAAGCTTTAACAAGTCACACTCAATATGCAGTAATGAACTAACCAATCACTATAACCACGGAGGGAAGAAATTATACATTGGTGGATGGAAATCAGTGAAAAGAAGTGACGGACTGGTCCCAACACTCAGTATCGATCATCGAGTAGGCTACATGGAATAAATATGTCTCATTATTTTTTCACAAAAGCTTCGTTTGACTATAGTTAGTTTTCCTGTAAAACATAACCTCTAACACTACTTTCCTTTTTAAAATTCTATCGTTAGTACTTTTGGTATAATAGAATGGGTTTTGGCCATTCCAGAGTGGGATTAAATTAAAAACTACATATTCTATCACAACATTCTAAAACATACATTTGATATTAAAATAATGAATGACCTTTCAAACTTAACCGAAGAATCATAAAAATCCCTTTTTACGAAATAATCATAAAATATTTATTTTGGGGCAAAAAATAGAATAGAATAGAAAAATAGACTGTATTGTTCAATAAACAAATTTTACCATCATATTTGAATCTGAGTTTTTAGAAACAAGAATAATCTTCTAATTCAAAAGCTCAGTCGAACTGTGAAAACAACGTGCTGCCTACGAAAAGTACAATTTAATAACAAGCGTGGGGACTGTCTTGAGGCGAGTGTTTACTGTAGAAAGAAACTTTAGTTTTTTCAAAACGTCAGCATCAAAGTTTATGGAATTCAAGTTTTGATACACACTAAAGTAGAAAAAACGACCCTCCATTGTTTTAGGAATCGAACAAAAAAAGTCCAAATTCAATATCTCCAACGTGAAGAAGTTAATTGAAGATTTTGTTGTAGACTTTAAGTATTTAAAATAATTATGATTATAAGACTTTCTATGATTTGAAAGAAGAATTTGTTTAGGTATTTTCGCGATTTATTATAGATTTTATTTTGATCTTTTCAAAAGTTACAGATTTTGAGACACTGTTTAACGGCCCATTCATTCAGCGACCTAGGCGCAACAAAAATGTGGATATATTCAATCATTACAAACTCGACGATGAAAGCATAACGTTTGTTCGTTTCCACTGTCCATTGTATAAGTTCGACAACGTAAACATTTTCAAAACATTTCTCTTCAGTATACTCCATTGGATTTGCAAGAAGCATCTACCTGTAAAATTGCATCACAAATGGAAGTAAAACACCGAAATTCGAGTATGTGACATACGCACGAACAAAAGCAACAAACTTATTATTTTCCTGCACTTTATTAAAGTTGGTCCAATTAGGTAAGTTTAACTGTATTTTAAAATTTTAAATGGGTTCACCATCACTTAATTTTTAAAGTTACAACAAAAATCAAGTTAATGTTTATACAAAAATGTAGACCCATACTATAATCTGAAAGTTTAAAGTTATTGTATCATTTTGTGTGTTTAAAACTGCTTGGAGCTTTTTCACTATTTTGTATTACTACAATAGTTTACTTGTGGTAACTATTCAGGTTTTTCTGAATTCTCTTGCCATCAAGTAACATTTTTAGAATTAATTAAACTAATAATCTCCTACTGGGTACAAAAGCATCTAATTACACATAATTATTACGTTGGTAAAAAAGTCATGCACTTCGTAATAATCACCTAACTTAAATAAAGGCATCAAGTTTTAATAGCATACATCTTTATTGTTTTAATTTTTCTAACTTTTAAATAAGCTGTCTTTTCACCACTTTCAAAAAAAGGTTTGATCCGCATTATTTATGTATGACATACTTTCGCGCGTAACATTCTACTGTGAACTAATGAGGATAATTTTATTTTGGCTATTCGCATAAAGATTCACTAAAAGTAGCTCCAACTATAAAATTGAGAAACTATTTACTTCATACTTTTAGGTAGCCTACAAATTATCTAAGGAAAGTATAAAACGTTCTAATGCAGTTCAATACTAATATCTAGATCAAAAACCATTACACAGAATGATATTTAAGTATGAAAACGATTTTGTACTATTGATAATAATAACAATAACATACCTTTACATCTCATCAGAGTTATTCTTTCGGTTTCACTAATGGCATTATGACTGTAAAATGCGATACAATTATGCATGTAGGCCTAGCGCGTTTTACCTCGTTATATTGTTAACAAAACAAATTAATTTTGTAGAATTTACGAAAAATTTTGTGTTGGTTTTTCTTCAACTTTGAATGTTTATAATTTGAAAACGAATGCATTAACAGAAAAACGGGTTGCACCGTTGTATTCCTTGTAAATTTTTACATCGAAATTGTGTGTCATATCCCCCATTCCTCTATAAAAAGATTAAGTTCAATTCAATAAGGCGGACTAAAAAAAACCATAATGCCGATTTTTTTAACTCTGTAGAACCACATTTCTTTCTGTCTCAAAATAACTCTTAGATAACTTGGTGAAAAGCCGTTTACATAATTCAGTATCTAAATTATTTCTAGATTCTATTTTTAGTATCTATTGTTTTAGTATTTTTTTATTTGAATTTTAATACTGAGGGGTAAAATAAACAAATAATTATAATTGTCAGGAGCTTTTAATTGAATTAAGAAATATGTATATGATTACAATTTTAATTAGTCTTTTAGCCTATAATTATCAGATGTTCTTTTGTATTTATTTATATTAGTTTATTTAACTTTATAAAGATTTGTTACATTTGCATATATTTATTATAATCATTTACACATATTTTTTGTTTGTTCTTTTGGTTTTGTTTTTAATTTTATTGATGTTAGTTATTCAATTTATAACTTTACTCTCCTATTAAGCGTACAAACCACAATCATTTTGATTTAAAAAATTCAATCAAGCTATTCAACATAAAAAACTCAATAATTTGTAAGATGTTATTGAATTTAAAAATACTTATATCCAAGCTGTTGCTTAATTAATTTAACCAGTTTTCTGACCTACATTTAACTATTCATACTTTTGTAATTTTTAATGAAAAACTTTTAATAAAGCTCCTTTACAGTCAAGGCAGTATTAATCTAAAATCGCCTTTCTCTGACACCGTGCATTTCCTCGTCTGCAATCTAGGGATATTTTTAGTGAGACACTTGAAGGGTTGAGTTGGCAGTCCTGCAATTTTCCCAGCCCCCAGAAAATAATCGATTCTGATAGTACACCCCCAGCGTGTATGACGTAGTCACGTCTGCGCAGGCGCTATGGAGGCTGTGTTAAGGGTCCATGATACGAATTACAAGGAGACGATTTCGTGAACAGATCAATTTTGATAAACGAATGATTTAAACATACTATACTAAGCAGTCTAAGCCTTCAGTTTGTTTAAAATAACGATATAGTTGTGTGGATAATAAACATGTAACATTGTAATGAAGCCCAGCCCTGTCATTCACACTTTTGCATGGAATTATACTGACCTATGTCGAAGGTCTTGTGGAGTTACGCGTGAAATATTGAGCAGATTTTTATAAACCTTTATTCAAATACGTAAAAAAATTACACATATTGCAATGCTTTGACAACATATATTTTGCTTAAAATTGAATGGCTTTTTATATTTTAATACAAATTAAAAAAAAAAATATCACATATTTGCGGAAGAGATAATGGGATGATATTAATAATATTATATGATATGATAAAATTTTGAAAAGACATAATTAAATTGTTAAATATTATTCTAAGTTAATAACAACTAATTTAAAAACAAATTACAAAACTACATTGTATTCCACACTTTTCCCGGAATGATTTATTACAAATTGAAGTCCTAGAAATAAGATAGTTTTTGCCCTAGCTAGGGCGCTCTAAGTTCCTCTCCAGTGTACACAGCTGCTATTATAGAACCATAGTGGAGATGGATACCGTTCTAAGCTGTAGTTGTAGATGGCCGACTCTACGGTGTACAGTGTTTGGGTGCCCTCGATTCCACGTTCACCGTGCAGTACAGGTCTTACGGGAGAATAGACATGCTACTACCATTACAACGAACATCACGTTTATTGTCATGCGGGTTGCGTCAACTGACCGAGCGTTGCATGGGAGATGATGTTTTTTAGTGGCTACTATCGCTGAGACTGTCGTAAGGATAAAGCTCTGCGTAGAGTCAGTGGTGGATTGTTTTGGTTATTTGTTGTTTTTTTAGTGTTATATCTGTGCTTATAGTGTTTCAATATAACTGAAATTGTGTGGGGTCGCGAAAAAGCAATAACATTATTTGAACATATTGAACCCAATCCAGAATTTTGTAATTGTACTCTGAAATAATACAGAGACAGAAATTTGAAAGCACAGCAGTTTCGGGTGATAACAGAAGCCATGGGAAGCACTATGAAAGAAATTTGCAGAAAGTTTCACAACCACCGCTACCAATTCATGCTGAGTTGCGGAAAATTAACAAGAAAAAAAGTGGCGAAAAACTCTTCATAATTTTCTTGTACAAGGCACACACAACCACCCCAGCTGCTCAACGCTCTTTTGAAGACATTTTAACTTTACAACTCAGCACAAAAAAATCTAGACTCACACTGCTCTCAGAAATGTTTAGCGCTGCTCTACCTAGTGCATTTATGTTTGGCAGTGTACACAGGTTCAGAGAGTGCTCTAGCTAGATTTGTCTATCTCCGCTCTACGAATGCTCTGCCCACACTCGATTCCACGTTCACCGTGCAGTAAGGAGCACCCATTAAGCCGTGTTATCCAAATGCAGTATCAGCGATACTAGCCAACTAAAAAAAATCAACACCCGCGCAACGCTCAGACAGTTGACGTAACCCGCATGACAATAAACGTGATGTTCCCAATAATGGTAGTAGCATGACTAGTAAGCCTTGTATTGCACGGTGAACGTGGAATGGAGTGTAGGGAAAATTACTCTACGGTGTACACGCTCTCAGTCTAACTAGACTTGCTCTATTGAAAACGACTCTCCAGTGTACACCTTTACAAGTTAATTCCGAAAAGTCGGTAAGGTGGCTTTATTTTGCTCGGGCAAAGTTAGGTGTGATTATAAAACCATGTACTAAGATGTATAATTTGATACACAGATCAAAAATTGAGATTATGCAAACAATATGTAGCATTGTCGAAACTACACTGACGAAATTACTTAAAGCACATAGCACACATAAAATATATTCTACCCATAAGTCTAATTAAAACAAAGTAAAGTGTTGAGTCAAAAACAAGTAAGCTGGTTGCCATGTCGAACAACTAGGTACTCCACAGGAAGATACGACTTCTCTCCTATCATAGCCCAGTGAATAAAGGTTTTGTGTCGGAACTCTTTTTGGTAAAGCTGATTTTTTCAAGGTAGATAGACTTTGATGAGAGGATAATTTTCCGAAAAGTCCCTGAAAATTCCAATGGAGCTTCCCTCCCTACCCCCCCTTTAAGTTTAAAAATGTAGACTTTTACTCATACAACTTGTATCTCATACAACTTTTTAACCAAAAGTTTGTTAAGGTTATTTTATTTACAGTTTTATTCCCTGATAAATATTCTACAACTTTTATTATAAGATAGTTTATGATAAGTACAGAAGTTTTTCCGTAAATTAACTAAATGTTGTAAAAAACATATTTTTTGGCCACCTATCTAAGTTTTTGCAAAACCATATTTTTATTCGCCACCAAATGAAAAAATGATTCGGATAAAAGTTGTAGCACATATCTTCCTGAGTACATTGGTATATAAACATATATAGTTATGTGTATTACTCAACTAGTAACATAGAAAGCAGTAGCTAGATTTTGAGCGCGTGAGCGCCCGGGAGTCGGCGGGCGTAGACGAAAGGCGCGTTAGCTCACGTATGCCTATTTAATTAGAGTTTAATATTGTAATTATAACATTTATTTTTAACACTTATAATCGTGCTAGCCTATAGTGTGCCCGCCTTTATTTTGTAATTTAGTAATTAGTTGTGTATAATCAAAATAACATTAGAGTGATATGTTCAGTAAAAGTTGTTTTTCTGATTGTGTCATTATTGAAATACGGATATGAATTTTATTCATAATTAATTATTGTACACATTTGTATGCCAGTTTTGGTTCGGGGTATTTAACCTAGCCTTGTTATATCAGGCCATTCCATTATCCACCACCTATATGGACCCGCCGTGTCCCGAACTCTCCAAACCGGCAGCTGTTTTAAATTACGAACTACTGTCTAACTCGTGTTTTAAAACAGTATCACGGACCTTCCACCCACCACAAATATTATATACACTGATTTCATATTTACACGTCATGATTATTGTAACTCATAAAAATAATTTTTATGTTTAGTATCATGTCTCTTTGATAATATTTACAAATTAATCTGTATGAGAAAATTCAACAGCTTCTTCTGAATACAAGTGTGAATTTAGGCAAGATAAGCCACTACAGTACTCACACATTGCAGTGCAACTCAGGTTCACTTTTCTACATCCACAGTAGAGTCCGCATCCTTGTTTACATGAACATGACACTAAGTACAGGAGTTCGTTTGGAGCAAAGGGCTTAGAGTTAGGAATTGGTTTTAATGTTCTTTTGGTTCCTCTGATTTCTTTCACATTTTCCATTTTCCAGCCCCAATTTGTAGCATCAAGACTATTACCTAACCATTTTTGAACTTGCGTAAATACTTTCAGCGAATGTTCACGACATGCCTCAGACGTTGGAGGTAATTTTGCTAGATCAAAATTTGATCTAAGGGAACTTTTCTTACTTGGGTCCATGTTTACAAATGGAACTCCTAGTACGTAGGTAGCTTCGCAGTCTGTCTGTGTTCTCATTGCCGAGGTCATGTAACCGTTCCATCCGGGCTGTATGCTTGAAGTCGCTAGCCACATCACATTGATTGGAAACATCGTGTTCATTGTTTTGCATTAGATTCCTATGTCCTTTTTCAAATCATCAATATCCTCGATTATTATTTTTGAGAGACCACTCCGGTTTTTGTTTTTTACATAGGTAAGAATACGAACAGTGTCAGGAAGAGATGTTCCTGACGCGATTCTTTCTACCTCCACTTGTGTCTCGACACTCGTACTTGGTGTAATACACTTTATTCCCCCCATTGCGTGGAAGGTGTTTAACCCGTCCAAAGTACGTACATTGACATTTGCATTGTCATAAACATATTGTATAAATGCTTCATCTCTTATTTTTGGCGAACCTGCTTTTATAAATGAATTCATATATAGATTAACTTCATTGTATGAAACACAGACACCCATTGGTGCAAGGACACCATTGAGGTGTTTAGAACCGTAAAGCCTATGTAGTGTTAGTCCTATTCCGGTTTGGACAGGGGACAAAAATGACCAAGGTCTTACAGCAGAAATTATAGCATGATTTATAACTGTACACTTTCGCTCTGTTTTACGCCCATCGCCTGTCTTCTTCTTCGTAAACCTACTCGTGAAAGTTTTCAAACTTGCTGGAACTAGAGTATCACCTCCAGCTCTGATGTCATCTAAAGTTGGATATGTTTGATTGTTGTATGCCATTTTTAAAATTTCTTCTCTTATTATATCTGCGGCAAACGTTCTGTCATATGATCCAAGTCTCTTTCTTTATACCATTGGTCAAGTTTGTGTGCATAATCAGACAAACATAATACATTTTTCTCCCACTTACATTTGAAATAAATAAGCGGTCCTTGAAATGTTCTTTTAGCAGATTTTTAAGGTGACGATCTGAATATGTTTCCTGTAAACAAGAAATCTGTTTTAGAAGGTCTTGCAGTCCATTTAACGTAAACTGGCATTCGTCACTTTCCTCTATATGTTTGCACAATTTGTAAAATGAATCTTTTAACTGTGTCTGATGACTACTAGCTAACGTGTTTGTTGGTTTGGATGTACAAAAATCCCTGTAGCAATATTTATGGTATCTTCCTTCAGGTGCCACAAGATCACTGACGCTGAGAAGTCTGGTCTTAACCCTTTCTCCCCACTGATCTTCCCGTTCATCACACTTTTTTTAGGATGTTTTCTCTTATTTCTTTCGTTGTTACCAGATGTATCAGTAACTTTCCATCAGTAGCTTTCTACGCTGTGAAGGGGCTTTTGTATCGATCTTAGCATTTTTTAAACAAAGAAAAAAATCACTTTTAAAATCAAATAGCTCTTCGGTACTTCTTAAAAAGCACTTCTTTATCAGGTTGAAGGTAAATTTATATTAGGGATCTCCGATTTCCTGATAGTTACTACAACTGTTGTCGGCCGTGTATAGTTTAGTCTACACTTTTTGTGAACGGTTATCTTTTGCTGACCTTTTAACTTTTCATTTAATCCATCATTGAGTCTTAAACTGGTTTCAATAATAGTTTTTAGCCACTTCTCAACCACTACAGTATTCGTTTCTAATTGTTCCCCACAAAAAACACAAGAATATTTTAACGTGTCCATTGTTACAAAGTTATAAAACTAATTACAATTTAAAACTATCTAAAAATAATAAATTAAAACTCATTGTGAAATCTCCTTAGTACATTAGCGATACAGTCTTCGATTTAACTAAAATAACCATTGTCTTTCAGGATTTAGAAATTATTTGTCTAGTTACTTACTCTACATTGCTAGCTCTTGAAAACACAGTAGAGTCCCTATTTATTAAAACGCTGCACAGTACATTGTAACCACTGTCTTACTTATTTACATTGTCACACACAAAACACTCAAATACAAAAGATAAAATAGAAATTCACCGGACGAAACTCACTTACCTCACCGCCACACTGAACTGACACTTTGTTTATGTCTACTGCAGTAAAGACCACGAAAGAATACCGTAGACTGTGCGCTCAAGCCTCGAGCACGCCCATCCTACTTTTTTCTATGTTACTAGTAGAGTAATACACATAATTGCACATGTTTACATACCAATGAACTCAGGAATATATGTGCTACAACTTTTTTCCGAAGCATTTTTTCATTGATAAAATTCAAATCCTTATTTAAATAATGACACAATCAGAAAAACAACTTTTACTGAACATATCACTTTAATGATATTTTGATTATACACAACTAATTACTAAATTACAAAATAAAGGTGGGCCCACTATAGGCTAGCACGATTATTAGTGTTAAAAATAAATGTTATAATTACAATATTAAACTCTAATTGAATAGGCAAACATGAGATAACGCGCCTTTCGCCTACGCCCGCCGACTCCCGGGAGCCCACGCGCTCAAAAACTAGCTACGGCTTTCTATGTCACTAGTTGAGTAATACACATAACTATATATGTTTATATACCAATGTACTCAGGAAGATATGTGCTACAACTTTTATCCGAAGCATTTTTTCATTTGGTGACGAATAAAAATATGGTTTTGCAAAAACTTAGATAGGTGGCTAAAAAAATATGTTTTTTACAACACTTCGTTAATTTACGGAAAAACTTCTGCACTTATCATAAACTATCTTATAATAAAAGTTGTAGAATATTTATCAGGGAATAAAACTGTAAATAAAATAACCTTAACAAACTTTTGGTTAAAAAGTTGTATGACATACAAGTTGTATGGGTAAAGTCTACATTTTTAAACTTAAAGGGGGGGTAGGGGGGAGGCTCCATTGGAATTTTCGGGGACTTTTGAGAAATTGTCTCTCTAATAGTGATCTACAACTGGGAGAAAATTCAGATTTACCAGAGAAAGTTCCGACATTCACTATGTTTGGCCCTTTATTGACTGGGCTATCAGCCCTTACTGTAAACCTGGCAACATTTTCTCGTTTGCAACTTGAGTCACGCGGGGTATAATAATGGGGTTTCTTAACTTTCTCAATTTCGCGTAAAGACTGCGCCACGGTGCTTACCGCAAAGTAAGAGATAGATGGAGTAAATAAATATTGAGCTTGACCTGACCTGTGAGAAGATGTTGGTTCATTTATAGAATCAAATTTTACTTTAACTAATAGTTTGATTATGGTACAACGTGCATCGCTGAAGAATCACATTGGTGTTGAAACCCAATACATAAACGTATTAGTTTTGAGATTCGGTGTTTAAGTTTTATTCTATCAAGATATGGCGTATACCCCATACCACTTCCTCTAGCTTTGTTACTCAACTTGCACTTATTCTTAGGCCGGCCATACACATAAAGGTGTGCCGCAGAGTTTACCTCTATTGTCCGTTTCAAGAAATAAACCTCGGCGTGTGTGCCACTACTTGCGATGAAACTCCAAAGGACAGAACTCTGGAGACGAACCTCGCGGAATGGAAAAATTATATTTTCTACCGCAGAGGTGACCAGACCTCCGCGTGTGTGGGTCGTTGAGGCTTACCTCAGGCATATATCATGAATAATAAATAGATCTTGCATCCATACGGCAGCAGTGTGGCGAAAATTAGGTTGAAAATAGTTCATGATCTCGCCGCGAGGTAGCGCTAGGGAGAAATCATTGGTAGCATTGGTTTTTCACACAGCTTCCGTCGTTTAACCAATCGATAGCGCCACTATCATCGAATTTCCAGTGGAACGAAATATTGCATTGGATCGGAGTTCTATTAGGTTATCCAAATACAATGGTTGTAGCCAGACAAGCGCAGAAAGAGGGCGCATTTTGTGATTCCCTTTGTTTTAATTTGTATGAATGTTTTTATTTGCATTAAGTTTATTTCTTCAAGTATTTTATTTGACTTCACTTCAGTTTTTTTTTGTGCTTAGTGGTTTTGTTTTTTTATGAATTCAACTTGTAATTGCGGAATCGCAATCAAGTTTTGGAAAAACTAATCGCGTTGTATAAATGTGAACCGCGTCTGTCTCAAATTTTGTAATAAATTTACGTGAGTGTACCGATTTCTTTTTAATAATCAATCGTTTCTCCGTGGGGTGTAGAAGCCATGTTCAACTGACGGCAGAGGTAGACCGCTGATTTTCAACTCTGGGGTATCTCTACGTGTATGGCCGGCCTTACTTGGTAGTTTTAGTAATATAACATCTATTCATCTTCTATGTATCAATGTTAGAATCCTCACTGACTCATCACTAATTAAATCCCGCGTAGGTGGATTAAACATATTGTACGAAAACAAACTAAAACATACATTATTTTGAACGCCCTTATTAGTGCAGTTTGGCTCTCACTCACTCATAACTAATTCTATAATTTCTCTATCAGGTTTTCTCTAATAGGTCTAATTTCCCTAACAAAATATACGCTGGATTTTGTCATATTGACCACTTACAAGATATGTACACAAACTAACCACTCAATTTTCAACTTGAATCCTAAAGTCTTGAAAAAGGAGACAGAAATTAAAAATTAAATTTCGTTGTATGGTTAGTCAGTAATCACACACTCCCTGAAAGTTAGAGAACTATACGTAAGCCTATTTATTGCCTAAATAAACACTGAAATTATTTTAATCATCTGGCTCTTAGAGGCTCTAAAGGCGTGAAAAATATTTATCAAAATCTTTTCAAGACGGTACTTTTCAAATTTTAACAATAATCGTTTATGATAAAGATCCTAGATTTGTGTATTGTTAAAACGGATCCGGCATGTTTTGGCATAATAATACTTTCTTCATTACGGTTTAAGATGGTTGCAAAGTTAATTTATTTGATCGAATAACTATCAACTTAAATATAAGCTAAAGAGCAGATTTTTTCTTAAAATTGATACATCACGTAATACCATAGATCATGAATAATAAATCCAAATACAATGGTAATACTGTACTTATAATAGACAAATTCTAAATCTTACATTCAAATTGCGTTTTAATTAAGTAATTAAGTAATTCCACAATTCCGCGCCAATACACAATTGTATGAGGTTCCACAATGGAGGAATGAAACGGGTTTAGTTATTAAGGAACAGATATTGATTAAACTCATCATGTGTTTGCTTTATTTGACGATTTTTTTTTACTAACTTAACGAGATGCTATATGATTAATACAGACTTAATGAATGACCCAATACTATGAAGTTGTTACTGTAGTGAAAATAGTAAAAATAAAAATCTCTACAAATTAAAAAATCTTTTTAAAGCGCAAAGCTTCAAAATTTCGTATAGGTTATGTAACTTTAAGGTACGTTTTCCCAATAAATACAGAACTTATAAGAAGCGCAACCCATGGATTCAGCCCAGTTTTATTTGAACCTGGCAAGCTTAGCGCGGCAGCCGCTAGGTAGCGAGAGCGCTACTGGCGTCGCCAGCCGTTCTCTGTCTCACTCACACCTTACATGGAGGATTGATGAGTCACAGACGGGTGGAAATTTTCAGCCAGCGCTGACTAACGGCTGCCACGCCAAGCTCGATTTGGCGGCAACCAACTGGGCTGACTATTTTCCATAAACGTTGCGCTTCTTATAAGTTCTGTATTAATTGGTTTTCCTCGGTGCGACTATCACCATTGAAGAAACAATATAGTGTTGTTTCTTCAATGCTATCACGCACGACGATTATTTGTTATGGAGTTGTTTTGCTCCGAGCGACTGCTGGTAGAGTTGTTATTGAAAAGAAAAGACCTGTTAAATATACTTCGCACGCCAACTCCTTTAAAAAAAAAATATATAATTTTGTTTAATAATTGCTGATGAGCTATGTATTTTAAATGGACATAATTTGTTTACTATTGTTATAGGCCTGAATTATCTTTGAAATTAATAACATTGTAATATAATACACAGGCAGTGTTATTATAAAGTTCACTATTTCAAGTATTTTGACTTACCACTTTAAATTAATTATAGCCTACTAGGGCGGTTGTAGGATAGATAGACCAACAAGGGTTTGATTATTTTAATAACACTTTTAGCGCACTAAAGTCGAGTTGTTATTAAAAAGTAGTAATGTTTGAGCAATTTTAGCTTAGTTTTAACAATATTGGAAACATATTTTAGCCGCGTTTACATTAGGAAGCAAAGCAAGCGAAAATGTTGGTAACATTCTTTTGTTAATACCTGCAAACACCTAGTGTAAATCGAACTGTTAACCCACCCTAACTTCCCCAAATTTACTTCTAGTATACAATAATGATAGTTG
>JAGFPH010003564.1:42761-64766 GCA_018207615.1 Philaenus spumarius | reverse complement strand
TTTCCGTAATCCACCAACAAATACAATCAAAGAATGTTTCACAAAAATTTTCTTTTGTTTGAAGATACAGAGTTCGGAAATTTGTTATGCCATAGTGTATACGTAAAATTAAACGGAACAAAGACAAAAGACAACTGACTGAAATAGTTATTGTGTTTGAGATATTATTCTTTGTTCCTAGTATATTTTAATGAAGTAATTAAACATAATTATCAATAGGCTATACAGAGATTAAAGTTTTTACGTGTTGCTCCAATACCGTGTAAGTAGTAGTCGTGTTTAGTTTAAGGTCATTTTTTACATGGTTTATTGCACTTATATTTATAAGTAATTACTTTTATTTCATGTATGATTCGGAACGCTCTTTGTATTAAAACAAAATTATTTCTTTTTCTAGCAAGTTTAGACCAAGAGCTTTCATATGAAAGAGAAGGAAATTTGTATGTATTTTAGAAAACGAGAGATCAAACATATTTCATACTTTTATATATACACTCTGTATATACTGTGCATATGAGTGTACAAACATTAAGTTCATTGTTTACTCAGAGGAATATTTTCAAAAATATTTTAACACGTTGGGTGTTGTGTAACGTAGGCTATATGTCCAAAGTGTGTATTAATATAGGCTAACCCGCTAGCATTAGTAGAGGTGTAACGCGTTATGCGAGATATTTTCATCACGCAGTCTGGCGAAGTTGCTTTTTCATGTAATCGCCCACAGGTTGTGAATATAGTTGGAAAGCACCCAGTAGCGACTGTTACGTCACTTGGTCGATGCACTTTATTCAAGCGATCTTTGTGTAACCCGGATTCGTAGTAGGCCTACTACTTGCGATATTTTGTAATCTAGAGGTGGCAGGTTCAATCCCCGCAAGAGCCAAATAATGAGCCAAGAGACAAATTCTATTTGTATAAGTCGAATAGCAGGCAGTTATTAAACGTCATCGTGAGAAGACAAATTTCTTGAATAGTAGGTTGAAACCCTAAAACTTAATTTGGGAATTCACCCAACTCGTGTCATCGGTTTAGTTGCGTGCTCAGGGGTTTACTGGTGCCGGAACTCCGGTACTGCTTTTTATTAATTGTTGTTTAAGTTTTGTTTTAACGTTGCACTGGACCATCCACTCAATCAATCACACTAATTCAACACTCGGTTCAGAATTTTACGTCCGCCAATCGAAAAACCTCAAGATATCCCCGCACTACAGTGCGTTGCGACTAAGTGAGCCAACTACAGTAACGTCTCCCATTGTCCCTAGCTTGGAATCGAAATGGGACAACTTGGGAGCACCAGACACCCTTTTGCCAGCCTCGCAATGTTTTTTTCGAACCCTTTTGATGTTCGGCGAGCACTGCGAACGACTACAATTAAGAGATCCACGATTCAGAGTCGAGGTAACCGAAAAGTTAAAAAAAGCGATCCTTAAACTTTTATATTATAAACTTTTTCGTCATGATTATTATTGTAATCAAAATAAGATCAAACATGATATAATTTGGACCACATTTAGTGATTAATGCTTATATATACCGGGTGTCCCACGAAGAGGTCCCTATTTTTGAATTAATATGTTAGATGCACCGAACACTCTACAAACCTGAAACTCAACAGTCCTAACATACACATATGTAAAAGAAATACACCTGAGTATCAGTTAATTCTGACACATTAGGACAAAATGGCGGGATATCAAAGAAATAGTACCTTTTCGTTAAAATAGTTTTATTTGCTTAAGTGTTACAACATAATTATTGAATTTTAACGATGTTACTAAACACTAAACAACGTTAGGGAATTAAAGATATAAGTAACTCATAAATAAATTAAATCTATTTGATCCATAAACCTTATTCAAACTGATGTCCATCGATCGCAATGCACTGATGACAACGAAATAGAAAACAGTCATACGCTTTGCTGAACAACTCTCGAAGTATCAACAACAGTTCCTCTTCGATCAACCTCATTAGTTCATCGTCTGTCGCAATGTTATGACAATAAACCTTCTCCTTCAAAAAGCCCCACAGAAAAAAGTCACAAACAGTCAAGTCTGGAGACCTTGGGGGCCAGTCCATGAAGCTGCTGCCACGACCTATCCAACGGTTAGGAAGATTTTGGTCCAAAACTGCTTTGGCCACATTAGCATAATGCGGAGGAGCTCCATCCTGTTGGAAAAAAACGTCTTTCATCTCAAGCTGAGAAAGATGAGGAACTATGTGATTGCTTAAAACTGATGCATACCAGTCATTGTTTGTCGGGATATGTCATACGACAAAACACCATCCTTGGTAACAGCAGCCCAAACTGTTATACCTGTTGATTTTAATTTCTCTTCTTGTAAGATATATGGATTTTTGGTGTTATAGTAATGACAATTATGCCTGTTTACAGTTCCTGTTCTATAAAATGTCGCTCCATCTGAAAACACGATTCCTTCATGCCATTTGCTATCTACGTCAGTCTTTTCAATTATTTTTGAACAAAATTCCAATCGTCTGTCAGGATCATCTTCAAGCAGTCCGTGAACTAAATTAGTTTTATAATGTTTGATTTTGTTCTTTTTGGCATACCTTTGGACAGATGACTTCGGTATCCCTGTAGCAGATTCTACCTTTCTTACTGAATTAGGCGTATTTAGAGATTCCATGAAAGTAGCACATACGATTTCTTCATTTTCTATGTTGGAGGATCTATGTCTTCCACTTACGAATAGATTTCCTTGACGGTGGAACTACACCTGGGTTCCTTTCCCTAAAACACCTTATTGCTTCATAATCATTTTCAAAGGCAATAGCCCAGGAACAACATTTCACTTTTTGCTCAGTTGAAAACGGCATGGTACATAAGACACTTTAAAATGCAACTTAATAACAAATGCCAATGTTTATTACCAAATATGTTCATTGTTGTGGATACACGCAGTCAGCTGATAGATTTAAAATAGTCTAAACAGCTGTAGCTGTTCCTATTCTAAATAAAGGTAGGTTTACCCTTAAAGTACAATTGCTGATTTTTGTTTTTTTGTTTTTCCGCCATTTTGTTTGGATCAGTCAGAATTAACTGATACTCAGGGGCATTTCTTTTACATATGTGTTAATCACGACTGTAGAATTTCAAGTCTGTAGCGCGCTCTATACGTCTGTCATATCAATTCAAAAATAGGGACCTCTTCGTGGGACACCCGGTATAATAACTCATATAATTTCACGATTAATTAATTTTAAAAAAATATACCAAATGAGAGCACAACACGGATTATACATACAAACAATGGCTGTACAAACGCCGTCACAAATGCAAGGTAGAAAGGCACCTCATAAGAGGAAAATATTTAAACTTAGGTACTTGAACGCCGGCCGCACGACGATTTAGCAAGTTCCCCGGTACATGCTACCTCTCGCGAACTGTGAAAAACTAAAAAGTTGCTGATCGCTTCGACGTTGACATTGTGATGTTGTTTTGTGATTTTTGAGTGCCGTTAGAATAATTCATTAACAAGCGTCTGTGTTGTGTCCTTGTTTGTGTTGAATTGTTTTTGTATAAGAAAAGTCATTTCTTGATGTACATATAAATGTGTTTAGGTTTACAGTCTTTTACCGAGGATCTAAATTTAAAGGCTACTGACTAAAAAGTAGACATTTTGTCAAGTTTTTGCTTAAAATAGTAAGTGTCTCTAAAATTTGCTATGCGCCATACACAAGTACAAAAACATGTGTACTTTTCTTATACAAGTAAGCATATTATCTGCACCCTTAAACTCACCAAAAATACGTAAAGTAGAAGTTTTAGAAGTGAAAATTTCAAACATTTCCCGGGTACCCCTTTCCATCACTTCGGTCAGTTCCGGCAGCGTTCCGGTACTGGAAAAAATACGAGTAAACCTCTGTGTGTGATCGAATTATTTTTAGCCTATTTGCTGTCAAGTATTCTACAGAAACAGAAAAGTGTATTTAGTAGTTGTCTACGTCATCTGGAAAGTTCAACATTTGTACTTATATTTTTTGACATTACTATTTTGCTTCAATGGTTTAGTATTTGATTGCGGTATAACAAGATCAAGAGTTTATATTTCAATACGAGGCTAGATAAAACTTAGTAGGCGCGGCCACACTAGCGTGGACGGTCGCTACGCCTCGGACGAAAGACGTGAGCCGCGGACGTCCGTCGCTAGGTGTTGGCCACACTGGAGATACGAAATGAGAAACGTAGCTAGCCAGTAGTCTTCAGGATGTCAACTAAAACAAACTAACCTCAAAGCAACACTGCACTATCAGCTAGCATAAACAACACAATCACCAGACCGATCGGAGCGGACATATCTCCGAGATACATTCCTTGGCCGGTGCGCGCTACGTCCACGTGATACGTCCGTCGCCGTCTTCATCATTGTAGCCATCTTTTTGACGAAGCTATGTAACTCAAACGGAAAGATACATTTTTGGGGAGGCAGGGCGTCGCTAGCGTCCAGAGCATAGCGATGGTCCACGCTAGTGTGGCCGCGCCTAACTCGTTCATCACTGCAAATCAAATATATAGAAACTTTAATAGCCCTTAAGTTTATAAGAGAGTCTAGCAAGTAAAAGCGTTGGATAGCAGTATTACACATTACAATATTAAACGAGTATCTATACAAACGTCAACTATTTATTGGGTCAATGGGTCAATAGACTTTAAATGAAAACAATTCAAACAATTATAAGATCAGAAAAATGAAACTAAGCTTATTTGTCAAATAAAACCATTTCTAAAATCTATTTTGAAATTTAAGTCTGATCCTAATAAAATCTGAAGTAACTAGATGGCAGTAAAAAGTAACCGAGCTAAAAAAAAGTCCTAACTCATTTTGAGTGTGAAATACAGAGTTGGAGGTAATCTGGAAGGCTGTGAATTGTGAATTTGGAAACTATTTCATAATACGACACTTAAACGTGTACAATAAGACACGTTATAATAAGACAAAGAGAATAGACGAATGTGTCATATTTTAACTCGCAGTTAAAAAAAGAAACCTAAAGCAGAGCTAAACAGTTATTCTTCACGGAGGTCCAACCGAAATAAGAAAACAAAAACATTCAAATTATTTGCTACATTGAAGAACTAAGTATAGACCGTAGATGGAAAGAATTCCAGGTAGTGCACGCTGGCACGCCTCCGCCACTTTTGTGATAACGAAAAACATAATCGGTTATTCGAATAATAGAGTAAATTCTCTCTAGAAAATAATGTATTACGCCCGGGGTAAATTTTATATATTTTAATGAAAAGATTTACAAAATGTATTATATATAACTGAGACAAGAAATATTGGTACAGTTTAAAATAATGGGACAAATTATGAATAGTGCGAAAATAGATTGATCAATGTCAACCGAATAGAAGGAACGGACTTGCGTTCTTTCCATCGGCGACCTCCTCTTTACGCCATTTTCGTTAATTTGTCAACAAGCAGGTCTCAGTTGAAAGAGTCGTCAGTATAGTGAAGTCTGTTAGCTTGCAGGTTTTGGTTTAACCGCTTAACACTTTTTATCCGTAGGCCTTTTGAGTAATTTACGATATCAACACGAACTGTAGTGCTCCAGGTCACGTTATGTTTTTCCGCTGTTTTTACCCCTTCATAACTTTGCTCTCCTTTATGATAATTTAGTACATAGATTGAGGGCTACTATATTATACGTCAAAAGTATAAAAGACTTAAATAAAAAGTGAAAATTTCACAACTCACTGACTCACACACTTACGCGTTAATATTATAAAGCACTTTGCTGTCAGGTAAATATTTGGAATTTGGTATAATGATAGGTCTAAGGGTATTAGTAAGGGGAAAAAATTAAAACAACAGACACTTATTATTAAAAAGACGTATCAGGCACGAATAGTGGAAGAGGATTCCTTTTGATCGTTCTCTTGTTTAATAAGATTTATACATTTTTTCCTCATTCATTGTTGAATCGATTCTTTCTTCATTTCTTCACTCTTCACTATAAATGCATTTGAATTCAATCTCCATTATGCATAAAATTGCACAGTTCGGGCTCAAGTTCTATAAGTTGAAAATTGTCGTATTTCGGCTGTTTCCGCAACACCCCACTTTTTCACTCCAAAACTCTCATTTTCTATAAGACTATAACTTTCTCCTATTTTTAAGTTGAATACAATGTTGACTGCTTTCAACTGTTCTGCCATCTCCAGTAATAAAAAATATTAGTTAAAATAAACAACAACAAAATAATATAGGCCTACTACGTTTTTAAAACGAATTAAAAAGGTACCGTATAACATAATTTCTCCATACCCATACAGATTTATAAGCCATACAGATTCCCAACCCTTACAGATTGTTCTGAAAATTTATATAATAATGTAATATAATAAAATGTAATAATTTTTCAAGATATTTCTTTAGAATTTCAACTTTTTTGTAACAAAATTTGTATTGTTTTGGACTAAATTGAACATTATTATATGTAGTTTTATAAAAAATTACCTACTGTACCTCCACATATACGATCTAAATTAGATATATATGTATATGCACAGAACTGGAAGGAATTCACTAATTGACTGCCTTTAATAATAAACTAAAATTTTGAAGTGAAAAGTGGGTTTTTGGGGAAACAGCCAAAATACGCCAATTTTAAATTAGCGCTCGAGCCCCAACGGTTCGTCGGGGAAAACGCCTATGGAATAAAATTTGTAGGACATTTTATGTACTTTCTTTTTCAATAGGTAGGTTATTTACGAAAAGTTGATAGTTTTCAAGTTATTAGCAAAAAACCGCCAAATCATGAATTTTTACAATTTTTTGCATTTTTTCAACGGTGAAAGTTGAAATTTGTAGTTATTGTAAAAAGATTAAGCAAATAACATGGTTTATGTCTCTCCTATGGTATAATTTAGAAGGTGTCAAATGTCATTAAAATTTCCCTAATAAATAAGCTTTCAAATAATGTAATAGGCCTACTACATTCAGTTTGTCCCGCTTTTTAAAGAGTTATGTCTAAAAATTGGTTGTTCAATACTAACAAATTATAACTATTACAAGTTATTACAAACAAATTGGTCCCTAATTTCATTGTAGTTTTTTTAATTGTATTTAAGGATTAAAAGTGGTTTGATGAACAATTTAAAGTATGTATTACATTATTTGTTTGTAATTACATCATGCTTATCCACCATATTGTTTACTGTGTTGGTATAGGGTGCCGGGTTGAACAAACCAATTTTTAGACATAACTTAACTAATTACCCTTCGACCTATTGTTTAGACAGTTACACCATATGATAGGAAATTAAAAGGGCTACAAAAAAGATGTGTTGAAATGTTATGTTAAAATGTACAGTTTTTAATTCAGGTTTAAAGCCGCCATTTTGAAACGCATGATTGGATATAATCGTTTATTTTTTTAAAAATAGATCATTACTAGGTGAAACGTCATGCCAAGTTTGAACTCAATCGGTCAACCCGTTTTCTAGATATGAATTATTTTGTAAAAGAAACAAAATTGCGCTTATCTGGAAAACGAAGTGTTTTTTGTAAAACATTATTCTTGATGTTCTTTATTTTGACACATATAACCATTTCCCGAAGTTTCGAACTTTACTTATAGTTGCCTCAAAACGTAGAGAGACACCCCTCAGGTAGAACGGATCGTCCTAATCATCTATTAACAAAACAATGCCTTTGTTAGAAGGGACTGCCGGCATTGACTAACATTCCAAGAAATTCTGTGTTACACTATAATTTCCAAACAATTGATACATTATTCCTACATTATCGAATAACGGCTCATTTTTTCGTCTTGCTTAGACGAATAAAACACAATTTGAATCACAGTTCTACGACGAACCGTTACCGAAATAACAGTTGTCGCTTAACTTATTTAAATATTACCAAGTGATACTGAAAAACCCGTTATCTATGAGTCATGTTGTTGGTAATGCCTGCCCTGTCTTCAACCATTAGTCCAGTCAAATTGTGTTTTTCACAGGAAAGTTTTGGGGTAGTTTTGGTTTTTCCATTTTGTATGTTTTTTGGGGTGCTGAATCCGAATCTGAGGTTTGCCTACAAAATTTCGTGACGCAACATTAAAAAAATGCAAAACATGTTTAAAAATCTCATTTTTGAACGGGTTTTCTCTTATAACTCGAAAACTATCAACTTTTCATAAATAACCTTCCTATTCAAAATGAAAGAACATAAAATTTCCTACAAATTTTACGGTTTATGTTTTTTTTCTCTGACGAACCGTTGGGGCTTAAGCGCTAATTGAAAATTGTTGTATTTCGGCTGTCACCGAAAAAACCCATTTTTTCACTCCAAACCCAAATTTATTATTAGCTTATTATTTTCTCCTACTTTTAAGTTTAATACAATGTAGACTGGTTTTAAATGTTCTGCCATCTCCAGTAATAAAAAATATTAGTTAAAATAATTAAAAAAAAATAATATACCAAGTTTTAAAAACAAACTAAAAAGTACAAAAAAAATTCTCCAACCCCCATTACAGATTTATAAGCCATACAGATGCCTAACCCCTCACAGATTGTTTCGAATATTTGTAATTGTGAATTTTTAATAGCTATGAAAATACTTGTAATTGATTATAAACGAAAAAGTGGGACGCTTGCAATAGATAGGCCTAATTGATTCAGCACCCCAAAAAACATATAAAATGGAAGAAATCTAAACTACCCCAAAACTATACTTATACGTGGCAACCTTCGCTCGCAGTGATGAATAAATAAATTAAAGGAATATCCAGTAAATATTGAGCATTAACAATACATGTAATTCAAAAAACGATTTCAGATCAACTAGGCCCAAAAACGCATTGTGAAGTTTCGTTCAATCGGTCCGTTTTAAATTTAGACATACATCGGTTATATGATCAGCTGTACTAGCTTGTGTTTCTTAACTCACGAATGAACGTAACAATTAAATAAACGGTACCAGAAACTGGCACATACTTTCTCACAAACATACTTAAATTATCAAACAGATTCACTGTGACTTCATAATAATATTAAAGTAGGAGAGTAACTAATAAATATTATTATTATTAGCTAGAGAGAAAACTATTCGATCGATTTCGAACAAATTTGCACCAGACATGTCAAGTAGGCCTGAATAGATGCCCGAAAAAAGGTTTTGAACAATTTTAAAAAACAACCCCCTTTTTGGCCAAAAAATCAGTTATTATTTTTTTAATAAAACAAACGGCTCTAACGATTTTGATAAAATGTTGTTTATTTGTAGCCTATAATGTACCCTACCATATGCAAAAAACAGCATATTTCTCAAAATTCTCGTTTAGCTAATGATAATAATAATAATAACTGATTTTGGGGGTTTTTTTGGCCTAAAAGAGGGATGTTTTTCAAAAATTTTCTAAACCTTTTTTCGTTCTTCTATGCAGGACTAATTGATATGTTTGGTGCAAATTTATTCGAAATCGTTAAAATAGTTTTCTCTTTAGCTAATAACAATAATTTGTAGGCCTATTAGTTACTCTCCTACTTTAATGTATCCCCTCTCCTACTTTAATACAATTTTAATGAAGTCACAGTGAATCTGTTTAATAATTTAAGTATGTTTGTGAGAAAGTATGTGCCAGTTTCTGGTACCGTTTATTTAATTGTTACGTTCATTCGTCAGTTAAGAAACACAAACTAGTGCAGCTGATCATATAGACCGATGTAGCCTATGTATAAATTTAAAACGGACCGATTGAACGAAACTTCACAATGCGTTTTTGGGCCTAACTTGATCTGAAATCATTTTTTGAATTGCGTGTAATGTGAATGCTCAATATTTACTGACTATTTATTTCATTTAAATAATTATTATAAATAAAAATAATATTTATTAGTTAATCTCCTACTTTAATATCACCTCTCCTACCCCCACCTACAATTATGAAGTCACAGTGAATCTGTTTAATAATTTAAATATGTTTGTGAGAAAGTATGTGCCAGTTTCTGGTACAGTTTATTTTTACTTTCTCCCCCCTATACGTAGTATATGGAAAAAGTATTGTTTTCGTCCAAATTTTCCGAATTTGAATTTTTAGTGGAATCATCTGTTTTGGTGCTCCCTGAACCCCAAAAAATTGTTTAGTGGAATTATCTGTGTTGGTGCTCCCTGAACCCAAAAATATGTTTAGTGGAATTATATGTTTTGGTGGTCCCTGAACCCAAAAAAGTGTTTTTTTGGTGATGTCTGTCTGCGTGTCCGTGTGTCTGTGTGTCTGTTAGGACGTGTTGAGAGCTGGAGACCATACCAACGGTCCGATTTTGATGAAATTTGGTATGTAGGTGTAGTTCTGGAATATCTCCAGGCGTCATTTTTTCAAAATTTTTATTTTTAAGGGGTTTTACCCCCCAAAAATGGCCAAAAAACGAGAAAAATCTAAATTTCTCAAAAACGGCTCTAACGATTTTGATAAAATTTGGCTTATTTGTGGCCCTTAATGTACCCTACCATATGCAAAAACCGCATCTTTCTGAAAATTCTCGTTTAGGTAATAATAATAATAACTGATTTTTGGGGGTTTTTGGCCAAAAAGGGGGTGGTTTTTCAAAATTTTTCAAAACCTTTTTCGTGCATCTGTACAGGCCTAATTGACATGTTTGGTACAAATTTGTTCGAAATCGATTGAATAGTTTTAATAATAATAATAATAACAATAATATAATATGGATGTGTGTTACATACATCCAATATTTTCCATGGTATGTTCTACTTTTGCAATTCTAAATAATCACCTCCTATGCTACTCTTGGGAAGGTATAAAGTTTCAACTGGGAGAAAGTATGTGGCAGTTATCTGGTACAGTTTTTTAGAGTAGTTACCTCATTTTAACCACTTGAATGAAAGCATTTTTGACTGCGTTAGCTCCCTCTTGATCGCGATCAGTCGAACGGACAAGGCGTGCCATAACTCACAAATACAAATTGTATCACACATTAGCACACACTTTTTTCTTTATACTGTACATGGTGATTCTGTTATGCGTGGAGATAGTTTAGGGGGGGGGGGATAATGTATATTGCTAAAACGGCTAATTTGAAAATTTGTTCACTATGCATTAATGCAAAGACCAAGTTTGAAAAATATAATCAACTTGTTCTAATAATCCGATTCAAGATAGCTAAACATTTTAAATGAAAATAATTAAAAAACCGTCATTTTGTATAAAAAAACTTCGTGTATAAATTGTTGTAGCCCGTTTAATTTCCTATTGAATTGTACAGACGTCAAAACTATCGAATACTATCGAATTAAGTGTCTAACTTAATTAATCGATTTTGCAAATTAATTATTGCTTACGCTTTGTCCCTACGGATGTTGAACACGTCAAACTATAGGACGCTATTTTTAAGGCGCAAATGGCTATGCTGCAACCATTTTTATAGCTCCTAGATAACTTGAAATTGTATTTACTCATGATCCCATCTTTTCTCTACCTTGAAATTTGGCATACGTCTCACCAAATATAAGTTACGTCGGAATAACATAAGATGGCGTTTTTGATATTTTCAGTATAACATTATTGTTTGTTTTAAAGTTGGCCATGTTACACTTAAAATCCTATTACTTTAAACGAGCAATTCTTATATCTATCTTTGTATCTTTGTATCTGTCGCGGATCTCGAAAGCGGCTCTAATGATTTTGATGAAAATTTGCATACAGGGGTTATTTGACGTCAGGAATTGAATGCACTGGGTCTTATGTGTTCAAAAACGCGTATAAAGTCTGAAAAATGTGCATAAAATTTAAAATTTGAACTTCTTTTTATACCACCATTCAAGTCACTTATAAGGCGAATAGGTACAGCTTCTTTTTATACCTCCTTAATAGTCACTAAATATTCGAATAGATACATTATAGATACAATCCAGATGTTAAAAATACTGAACGGTGCTCGTTCACCCAGGTACAAAAGCCAACGATTAGCGAGAGCCTTTAGAGAGTTTTCCAACTGCGAGCGGAGCGTCCAGGGGCAGAGCCCCTAGCTACCTTTAAAATAAGCTATCAAACATCCCTCTAGCACTATTGGTTGCAAATCTACCATTATTTAAGTGATCCAAAACTTTGCGAAATTCTGCTGTTACTGCAATTAAAAAAAAAATCGATGGCAAAAAAACTATAGTCAACCCATTTTTGGGTCAGTAGCCTAACTTGGAACAATTTGGGACTTTTCACTTTTTATGGTTGACCAACCTGATATTTTCTATTGTTGCTAAAAGTGGTATGAACTGATAGATGGATAGGTAATACTTAAACTCCAGTGAAAATAAACATTCTGGGATAGTTCTTTTGGCAAAATTATATGCTTTGATTGTTACACAAAAAAACAGGTAATTTATTTTGACTGAATAAATTTAAGGGGACATGGCATTCTTATGTTTATACATTTTTCTTTGGCCTATTAAGTTTGATAAGAAGAACTGTCACTGTTTCAATGTTTGCAAAACAAATATTCTCTTTATAAATAAATTTAAACAAAAATGTACAAAAGCACGTAACTTGGGATACTGTAGCAAAAGCTTCATCGAACAAACAATGATTACATACTATAAAACCATGACTGTAATCATTGCAATCAAACGAGTTGTTGAAGCATTTAGTAAATTGAGAGGATGTTACATGTTTTGCTTATAAAGTGTTATTTTGTAGTTTATAGTTAAAAACAACTGTTAACTGTCTATTTTGGTTGTTTGATAAATTAATTACTGAGTTTTTTCTAATAAAGAGTTTTTTGTTTATGAAAATGTGTAAAAGTTAATTCCTTTATATGTCTGTGTGTTGAGAATAGCAAAAAAGATTGTTAATGCCCCAAGTATAATTAAAGGGGTTCTAATATGGGATAGCAGGCAATACATGTTGCCCCAAGTTAGGAAAGGTATCTCCTAACTTGGGACACCAAAATTTTATTTTTTTTAAATTTACTTTGTGGAAGATATATATTGAAAATGTTATTACTAATTCAAATAAACGGTACCAGAAACTGGCACATACTTTCTCACAAACATATTTAAATTATTAAACAGATTCACTGTGACTTCATAATTGTAGGTGGGGTAGGAGAGGTGATTAAGTAGGAGATTAACTAATAAATATTATTATTATTAGCTAGAGAGAAAACTATTCGATCGATTTCGAACAAATTTGCACAAAACACGTCTATTAGGTCTGTATAGATGCACGAAAAACAGTTTTCAAAAATTTTGAAAAACAACCCTCTTTGGCCTCTTAATGGCCAAAAAAACCCCAAAATCAGTTATTATTATTAGCTAAACGAGAATTTTTTAGAAAGAAGCGGGTTTTTGCATATGGTAGGGTACATTAAAGGCTACAAATAAGCCAAATTTTATTAAAATCGTTAGAGCCGTTTTTTTATAAAAAAATAATAACTGATTTTTTGGGGGGTTTTTTTGCCAAAAAGGGGGTTGTTTTTTCAAAACCGTTTTTCGTGCATTTATACAGGCCTACTTGGTGCAAATTTTTTTGAAATCGATCAAATAGTTTTCGCTCTAGCTTTGTATACATACAGACAGATATTTTGTAAAAACCACTTTTTTGGACTCAGGGGTCATAAAACGGATATTTCCACAAAAATCTCAACATCTATTTTCTTTGTGATCACTATACTTTCTCTATACTATAGTATAGTGAGAAAGTAAAAGTACTAAGGTTGACACCATAGTGTCTATATATTTTCTTTCACCCCACATATTTTTTAAAATATGTCTATTGGCGTCTAAAACTGAAAACTGTTCCAAGTATCGGCACTTTCACCTACTCAAGAAAGTTTTTAAAATAAATGTATAATGCGTTTAGTTTGCATAATTATTAATATTAAAAAATCATGCAAATCTGATACATAGAGGTTAAAAAAGTTTCTATTGGTTGATTTGATACGGAATTACCCTTATTTACATTACAGATAAACTAATCCAAACTTTTTTCAAAAATGATGAAAATGTGTTTTTTTAAACTCTTTACAGCAAATGTGTCCTTTTCATCAATGTATATTCATTCCATGATCGTTGTCAGAGTTATGAATGTATATTGAGTATAAGTGTTTACTTATATTATTTTAGTTCAAATTTTGAAACTGTTAGCGCTGCAAGTAAAACACGCGCTTCTGTTTATTTTATCATATGTTATTTATGTAGGAAAGCGTGACTATATAAAAGTGGGTAATTTTCATATTATGAAAATAGTAATTAAAACACTGAATCTAAAAATGCAAACCATAATAGCGGCAGACACATATTATAGAAATTATGAGGGAAAGAAAACACAACAAATGTTTATACTTTTCGGTTGTATTAGGTTGTATTTGTAAAAAAAAACTAAACACTTGACAGGCACGAAAAAGATAAATAATAAAAATCGTAAATAAATTATAAAGTATAAATCCATAGAAAATTATTTTGAATAAATGTAGATTTATGTCAATAATAAACCTTGAATAACATTTAACACTTAAACCAATAAAACGACTTTTGAAGGCCTTGTCCACACTAGGAGAAAATGTCTAGCGATTTTGGTCTATAGTCGATGTCTCTCGATTGTCGCTAGACGGTTGCTGAGGCAATTGGGAGACAAATACCATGTCTAGAGACCATTCGGAGACCAAAATTGAAGAATTTTCGTCATCCGACAGAAATGGGAGACCCCTGAGACAATCGGTAGAAAATGTTGCGCATAAGTCGTATTGTGGACATGTTGAGAGACAGTCTCTGTCTTGGAACCCTTGAATGTAGACGTTTTACGTTTTTAGATACAAAATGTGACCTAAGGGAAAAATTTCAGCGATTTAAAAAATAATTTACAATCTAAAAACATCTTACCGGCGTGAACATAAAAAAATCCCACGCAAAAATCTAACGCCTCCATAAGACATATCTACCAACAAACTGGCCGGAGACAAACATTTGAGTGCGGACACGAGACAAGGCCTTAAACAAGGTACGTACATGACAAGTTACAACAACGTTGCCAAATTAAATTAAGTGCAATATGTTAGCGCGTTATAGTTACGCAATTAACAGTGGAAATATTTTGTGGATTAGAAAAAAGGAAATTTATATACATTACGAAAAGGAGGCATTAAGTTAGTTAAGGTTTTTTTTTAAATATATTACAGCCCATTATTATTGTTTAGGCTACAACCCCCAAAAAACATGACTATAAACCTAGTCTAAAATCACAGTATGTCTTCAGTTTGTAAACATATATAATAAGTTGGCAGCCCTTCTTACTTTCCTAAAAAAAGGTGCTATTTTGGCTAAGCATATAGGAAGATGGCTGAAAATTCGATATTAATTTACCGATCTAATTTTTGGTTTTATTGTTAGTTCTTTTATACTTGTTTACATTGTTCTTATTTGATTTGACGCATTCAGTGATGTGTACAGTTTGATTGTATTTAAAGGTTTTTCATTCTTTTGGAATTTATGGTCACGCTCAAATATTATCATAGAATATGATTTAGCCGTCGATAATTCAATATGAGCTTATGATAGTTGATTACTAGCCTTAATAATTTATATTAATACTAGTGGACCCGGCAATGCTTCGCTATTGCTTGATTTAATTTTATGGGTGGTTATCCCATTTCATCCCGTTGACTTAAGTAATCGATTAAATCTTTTTGTTTGTAGTGACCATATGTTCTAAATAAAATGTAAATTGTGTGCCCACACGGGAGAAATGTACACTTTTTAACACAGCTTACGAAATGAGGAAGCACACAATTTACATTTTTAGGTTAGGCCTAACCTAAAATTAATTATACTTTCGAATCAACTGTTTTATCTGTTATTTTATTTTATTGGTTGCTATGGTAATGAATGTAAATACATTCAAGAAACATGTGTCGGTCCATCACCTAAAATTGTTTAGTGTGTTTAATTTTAATGTTATGTATTTCTGATGCATTATTATATAAAAATATTAGCTTTCTGCTTCTTCATCCCTTAAACTTTAACTGTGCCAAATTTCATACTCCTCCGTCTGCGTAGTTTTCGTAAAAAGGGGTACAAAGTTTTTGCTTCCACGTATTAACATATAGATTTAACCTTTAACACCAGCTGATTGCATGTGTTGACATTTTACTTTCTCACTAAACAATAGTATAGAGAAAGTATAGTGATCGCAAAAAAAAATAGATGTTGAGATTTTTGTGGAAATATCCGTTTTGGGACCCCCTGAGTCCAAAAAAGTGGTTTTTACAAAATGTCTATCTGTATGTATACAAAGCTAGAGCGAAAACTATTCGATCGATTTCGAACAAATTTGCATTAAACACGTCAATTAGGCCTGTATAGATGCACGAAAAAAGGTTTTGAAAATTTTTGAAAAACAAACCCCTTTTTGGCTAAAACCCCCCAAAAAATCAGTTATTATTATTTCATTTAAAAACTAAATCAGTGGTATTTTCATCTAAAAACTATTCCTCAAGCCATAACTCAATCGGTTTGCTGTTAAATACTTGAGCAAAAACTGCCATTTTTCTCTAATGACTGGTCTTTAAATATGATCTATAGTCTGTCGTAAGAAATTATTAAATAATAAAATGTTACAGTTTAATCTTATCGTTATGAAGAATGTATTCAAAATGAAATTAAAGGTCAGAAAGGTTAATGTTATATTTATCCATCCAATTTTACTGTTATTTTATTACTGTTCATGTCGGAATGAATGAACATATATTATCTGTCTCGTTCGCATTTACAAGCCCACCCGAGTCTCGCCATTATGTCATAGAAAAATTACAACATTAAATGATTGGGAAAAATTTATAATTTTTCTACTGATGAGAATATTTTGAATATTTAATCGTTATTAAATCACTATGATACTTTGAATATTTAATAGTATCACTATCATCATAACTTACAAGAAACTTTGTAGGCCCTCTCCTTCATCGTTGTAATTACTGTATTTCTCGAACTAAACAGTATAATCAAGAAATACGGTGCCAAACTGAAAAAAGATGCTAGAAACATAAGTCTTAAAACGCTAAACAATAAACCATTTTGTATATTTTTATGTTATCAAAGATTGCAACAACCCAATTCAGATTTTTTTAACTGGTAAGACACTCGATGCAAAGGCTTGTTGGGGCATACATTATCTCAAACGAAGGGCAATTTAAGTTTGTATTTATTTTCCTTCCTATAATTACATTCAGTCATAACGTAGAACAATTTAGTACTACAGACTAACAAAAATATAATGCACTTAGTCTAAAAGAAACAAAAACTAGATACCTCTATGACAAGAGTCAATATTGAGGATACCCATCTTATGATGCATCTGTATGCATAAATAAAGAGTCCTGCACATACATAACAAAAAAAAAAACGCAATTTAAAATTAATATAATAACCCTAATTGAAAATAAACAGAAAGAGTTGATTTCAGTAGCCTACCATCATTGATCGTAAAAAAGATTGAAAAACAAAACACTTACATATTATTATTTCTGTAACTGTTTGCACAAAAAGCTTCAACAATAAAAAATAAAATACCGACAAAAAACACATGTACATATATACACACACACACACAAAATACAGACAAAACAAACAGTGGAGTTTTGAATAGAATAATTTGCAACAGCTATTAAATAAAAACTCAACCTCCTCCAACTTATCACCCATAATTTAATTCAGCCCTTTCAAAAAACATATTATTCTCTTGAACATTCAATGTTAATGCATTGAGCAGTTTATTAAATACTTTTGGAGCAAATGCATACAGAAATTACTATAACAGGTTTTCTTCGGGGTTGGGAAAATGATTTTTAGTTCTTAAAGGCAATGTTTATAGATTCTTTATAATAGGAGTTTTATTACTTTGCTTGAAGCAAATATTAAGAACTTTATAGACGTAAAAGTATTTTAACGGTAAATCATCCAACTTTCGGAATAATGGCCTTGATGGTTCTGTATGCCCCTTTTAAAACATTATTCTCACAAATGTGTTTTGAACTTGTATGATAATGTAGGCCGACTAATGGTGTAAGGTACGCCGCTCCCCAACGAGAAATTTCATAACATAGCCTACTTTGTACGAAAAATACAGCTTACTAAAGATAAATTTATGTATAAAATTGTGTTTCTTAGAAAATGAAATATTCTAACAATGGAATTTAATTTGTTTTTTAATTTTAATATATGTACTACATTAGAGGTTATTATCTAAATGAACCCCTAAGTACCTCATTGAGCACGTTCTCTCAACTCTGTGGCATTTAACACATTCCGTATTAAATCTTATGCAATTTAAACACTTATATCATACATTTAGTTATTCAATCAAATATTTTTAACTAACAAAATATAAAGTTTGTCTTTATTGTGCTGAGTACCATTTAGACTCTGCAGAACCGAAGTCTTATTCACAGTAAATCCTCTTCCACAGCTATGTAGTATCATCAGCACAAAATCAGCTTTCCATGAAACTCACAAAATTGCTAGTAATGTCTGGAGCATAAAAAGGCGAAGCCACTCGGGCTTGAACTCTACTGTTTCAATAGAATTATTTATTACTAGGGGAAACCCCTTGGTGCTCCGCACGCCAACCCCGTTGGAACCTTCTATACACATAATCATGTTATGCTTTCTTTATAATAAAGGTCCAGGATTAATAATAACCCCAAAGCTAGATGATAAATAATGTTAAATGTTCAAATCAAATTATATCGTATATTTTATAACAGCAGTTATAATAAAGGTTAAAAGAACCAGCAAGGCTCATGTCTACTCTTTAATAAAAACCTAATTAAAAAGTTAGAAATACAAATAATTGCTTCAAAGTTTGAAATCAGCTGTTAATGGAAAGTTAATCTGTTATTTCGTTCAGTTGGTTGCTATGGTAGTAAATGTAAATGCATGTGTTTGTTCATCAAACCTAAGAATGTTTTCCGACTAAATTTACAAATACTGAAATAAAAAATGTTTTTATAAAATGAATTATAGCCTATGTTACTCAGGGATAGTGTAGCTTTTAATTAGTAAAACTATTTTTTTCAATCGGTCCAGTAGTTCCAGAAATTACCCCCTGCATACAATAAAACAAATTTTACCTCTTTATAATATTAAAATAGAATACAAACTAGTATCTCCTGTGTATAGTATATCTAAAGTATAGTGGGGCGTAAGTTTACTATTCGACCCTAGCATAATATTTTTGGAGACAACGACATAGTTTTACATTTTAACTGTTAAATGTTGAATGCAGGTAAACATACTGCGACTAAATACTATAGGTTAGAACCTTTTAGGTTTTACTTTCTCACTATACTTAGCATAGAGAAAGTATAGTAGGCTAATCACAAAACAATCGATGTTGAGATTTTTGTGGAAATATCCGTTTTGGGACCCCTTGAGTCCAAAAAAGTGGTTTTTACAAAATGTCTGTCTGTATGTATACAAAGTTAGAGCGAAGACTATTCGATTGATTTCAAACAAATTTGCACCAGACATGGCAAGTAGGCATGTATAGATGCACGAAAAACGGTTTGGAAAAACAACCCCCTTTTTGGTAAAAAAAACCCAAAAAATCAGTTATTATTTTTTTATAAAAAAACGGCTCTAAAGATTTTGATAAAATTTTGCTTATTTGTAGCCTTTAATGTACCCTACCATATGCAAAAAAACGCATCTTTCTAAAAATTCTTGTTTAGGTAATAATAACTAATTTTGGGGAGTTTTTGGCCAAAGAGGGGGTTGTTTTTCAAATTTTTCAAAACCTTTTTTCGTGCATTTATACAGGCCTAATTGACGTGTTTGGTGCAAATTTGTTCGTAATCGATCGAATAGTTTTCTCTCTAGATAATAATAATAATATTTATTAGTAAATCTCCTACTTTAATAAAACACCCCTCCTACTCCACCTACAGTTATGAAGTCACAGTGAATCTGTTTAATAATTTAAATATGTTTGTGAGAAAGTATGTGCCAGTTCCTGGTACCGTTTATTTTTTATTATTCTTACATTTCTGTTGCCGTAGGTTAGCCTAGGGTCGAATAGTAAACTTGCGCCGTATAGTAGTATCTGTGTTCGAAATTCGACCAACTTTGATTTAAAGTAACAAAATGTTAGGTTAGAGTTAGGCCTAGTTATATTATTTTACTTTACTTGTCTTAACGACAATAGATTACACATAATTTCCATGGCAACCAACTGCATAAAATAACAGATAAAAGAACTGCTGCGGATTACCAGCTTAGTAACACAATTTTATTTTAGGTCGATTTTTTTAATTTTTATTTTCTTAAAAGCAATATATACACATAATTTTTGTTTTCTGCACACCTATGGCACAGTTCTTTCGAATGATATAAGCTTCTTTCTTCTCCTTATATAGTAAAGTATCTGGGCGACCGAGCATTACTCGGTATTTTTTTTTATTGTTTTTTTTTTAGGAAAATGTATGAAAATACAAATCGCATACTGAATAAATATGAACATTTTCGAACTTAAGTACTTATGAACTGTTTATCCTATACTATAATACGAAAAAAAACCGTAAGCAGCACTGCCGCATTACTATAGCTGAATTTTCTTATCAGGGAATAACTACAGTTAGTATTATATAATGAGAGATACCTATGCATTTTGTTCCTTGTTGCGGAAATTGTTCCAAATATATCTTTGCACAGGATTATAGTAAATTTAATTGTCTTTCAAATGATATAGCTCACAAATTGCACTTGGGTTTATGAGTGGGAAAAAATATAAAACAAAGAAAGTCAACTTTATGTTTAGACATATGACATGAAATTTAGCTATAGCGAGAAAGTTTTGTATTTTTTGGGCAGGTAATTTGTCAAAGCGTAAAAGTTATTGGAAATCAACAAAAAAAGAAAAAATATTCTTTACATTTCTTTGTAAAATGCTTAGTTTAGCCTGTAGGCTGTGAGTTCTAGTTACCGTGGGCTGTGGTATAGTGACAAGTTGGTTAGATTGTTTTGTGAACCGGCGCGCTGACAACACCATCGCTAATCTACCGTCAAGTCTCGTCATTAATTTGTAGCGCTATTGCTTGTTCTATCACTATATTGTACCATACATTCATGGTCCGAGTAATTGTAATTTAATACAAACTTTTAATATATTAAAATTGTATAATAAGAACAATAACAATAAGGAAACTGAATGAGTTATACGGTTTTGAAAAAAAAAACAAAATTTTATTCAAAATTATAACTATAAAGCAATCCTTGCTCTAAAATAAAAAATAAAACCACAATATCTATCTTAAATCGCAATGTTGCAAACTTTATTCGCTAAATAGACAAAATTTAGAACAAATCAAAGAGAACTAAAAATATAATCCTAATCAAACTAATAATTACTAGTCATACTATTTACTCAAATACTATAAAAACTATTCTGCAAACCTATAAAAACCTTTTTTCCTTAATTTAGTTCACTTGAAAAACCCACAATCTGCATCTTAAATCACAACGTTGCTAACTGTACTTACAATGACGCTCGGAAGTAGCGCAGTCAGACGTTTTCATCCCCACCACTCTTAGGTGAATCGGCTTCAAGCCTTGCGCAACATTGCCAGTCTATAGTATTCCTTGGTCGCTGGTTTTACCCCTCAAAAATGGCAAAAAACGAGAACAATCAAAATTTCTCAAAAACGGCTCTAACGATTTTGATAAAATTTGGCTTATTTGTAGCCCTTAATGTACCCTACCGTATGCAAAAAACCGCATCTTTCTAAAAAATTATCGTTTAGGTAATAATAATAACTCATTTTTGGGGGTTTGGTCAAAAAGGGGGTTGTTTTTCAAAATTTTTCAAAACCTTTTTTCGTGCATCTATGCAGGCTTAATTGACATATTTGGTGCAAATTTGTTCTAAATCGATCGAATAGTTTTAATAATAATAATAATATTTATTAGTTACTCTCCTACTCTAATAAATCCATTCTCCTACTTTAATACAATTATGAAGTCACAGTGA